>CM057832.1:63357789-63540289 GCA_030068075.1 Paguma larvata
AGAGCATGCAAAGGATTATCAGAAATTGCAAAATTAGGTACCCTTTGGAGGCAGTAGCCAGTTGCTCCTAAAAGTTTATGTAACTGTGTTTTCATTTTGGGGAGAAGGATGGACAAAATTGACTCATGAACATTTGTAGTGAGGTTTTGAATGCCCTCAGGCATGTCCAATACAGGTCATATAATCCTAAACAGATAACAGTTGTTTACACTCCTTGGGGTCTAGATGTAGAGCTCTATAAGCTGTCTGCCTTGTTCAGCTAGTGCCCTTAAGAGAATGAGGGAATCCATAAGTGCTCCTGGTTTCCCTCAATTACAGAGTGAAAGGCACCAGCAGGTATTGTACCAGCAGGGAGCCTCGGGTAGAGGTTGCAGCGTTTGGCTGGACTTTAAGGACTTGGGAAATATTGAGGGAGATTCACAATATCCTTAGTGTATGCAAGCCCAGGTGAAAGGTTTTCCTTTGACTGTGAATGCACAAGAAACCAGGAGTCAGGGTGCATAGGATTGAAAAGAAAGCTGCTCCGAGGTCAATTATTTAAACCAGGCTGCAGCAGCAGGAATGGTGAAGAACATCAGCTGGATTGGGGAGCACTGGGTGCAGAGAGATTATGAAAGAGATTATGGCCCCTAGATCCTGTACGAACTGATGGATTTGATTTCCCTCTGAGTCACATTAGCCTTCTTTCTTTATGGGCAAGGTTGAGGTGGTACAGGGTATGTTGGTAAAGACAAGGATGCTGTGGTTCAAGAGCGACTCTTATTACAGGGTATCACTTGTTGAGTGACCCTAGAGGGAGGGTGCTGAGCCATGAGGGAAAGGGTGAGTTCCCCTCCCAAGCGATGCACCCAGGCTCACATTTACTAAGAACTCCACTTCCATTGCATGTGTAGCCCAAAAACTGACTGGGGCATCTTTTAAAGATCCATCCTCTTTTTTTTTTTTTTTTTTAAGATCCATCCTCTTTAGAGGAATTTATCAGGATGAACTTCAAGTAAAGAAACAGGACACTTTGGGCTTGGCCTGAATGTTAGGAATCAAAAATGCTTTTTTTAAGTGTAATTTATATTGGCATTAATGTAGATAACAAATCTTTACCCAGAAGGTTTGCCAGTTACCAGCTGGGAAGTAGCAAGGCCTGGGGAATGTGGGGAGGGCCTGAAGTTACTGAGCTGGGCTGAGACGCAGGCAGTAAAACGGGTCACCCTGACACTCTAAGAGCCTGAAGAAAGTCAGAGGTGACAGATAGAAATCAATCCTCTGAGCAGATGGGAGAGAAAGTCACACCAACTTCAATCAAGAAATCTAGTTCTTGAGCCTCTCTTCGAAGTTTTCTGTTAGGTTCTGGAGGTGAACTTACTTGGTTCAGTTCTGACTGACCCATCATTTAAAGGGGGTATTGTCCCTCAGGACGATGGTGAAATTTTTCAGGGGAAATTGTTTCTTAGACTTTCCTTATTCTTAAGTACAGGACAATTTCTCCTCCAATGTCCTGTTTTATTTGGCATTTCTGCCGTTGTCTGGAGGCAAACAGGGACACATCGGAGTGGAGTCATTCTCTATCATGCTTTCGACTTTGCAAAGATTCAACTTGTAAGGCAAGAATTGTTTTTAGTTCCTTTATTTTTGTTGGGTTTCTTGCAGCTATTTTCAAAGACCCAGGTAGATGCCTCCATTACTTTGTTTAGTGGTTGCCCTCTCCAACCAACCATACTATCGTGGATTTTTCATAATTTTTAAAACTTTTTAAAATGTTTATTCATTCATTTTTGAAAGAGAGAGAGTAGGAGCAGGGAAGAGAGAGATACATGGAATCTGAAGCAGGCTCCAGGCTCAGAACTGTCAGGGTACAGCTCAATGAGGGGCTAGAACCCACAAACGGTGAGATCATGACCTGAGCTGGTGTCAGATTCTTAACCCAGAATCTGTGCCCCTGTTATTTCATATTGGGGAAGAAATTTTCCACTAAATCTGAAATTAGAAGTTTTCTACCATCTGGGACTACTGGATTGAATACAGTGTACTTTTTAAAGTTTTATAAAATGCTTAACAAGGGCTTTTGGGTGTTCCTCTTCTTTCTGAGTGTATATTTCAACCCTAGACCAACTCACCTGGGAAGAACCAGCCTCCTCCGTGGCTCCTATTTACCTTGGAAGAGTTGAGCCATCTCCTGGTCATTCCCAGAAGGGCCAGAGAGAGAGGCTGCAGCCCTCTGTGTCCCCTGTGAGGGGGACCGTGTGGCCTGCCCAGTAACAGCCATTTACTCATGGGCTGGAAGGACTCCCCTTAGCAGCCAGTGAAGGTGTCTGTGAGTTGGGTTGTAAAAAGGTACTGATTTTTAGAATGTCTATCTCGATTTGGTAGAATCCTCTGAGAGCAAAGGTAAAGGGACTTTATGATTAATAAGGTCTGTCGTTGTCCAGGGGACATGAGTTATTTGCGATAGAGGTCCAGGAAACACTCCTCAAGGACATCGCACAGAGATGCCTAGAACGGGCAGAGCTTGTTCACGAAGCCCTGGAGACTCTGAGCAATTGTATGGACCATGGCACCAGTTTTACCACCCTTCCTGGCTGCTACTGCTGGATCTACTTCTTTTTTTTTTTATTTTTTTATTTAAAAAAAAATTTTTTTGTAATGTTTATTCATTTTCGAGAGAGAGAGAGACAGAGCAGAGCATTAGCAGGGAAAGGGCAGAGAGAGGGAGACACAGAATTCGAAGCAGGCTACAGGCTCCGAGCTGTCAGCACAGAGCCCGATGCGGGGCTCGAACCCACGAACTGCGAGATCATGACCTGAGCCGAAGTCGGACGCTCAACCGACTGAGCCATCCAGGTGCCCCTGGATCTACTTCTTGACACTCAGCATCGACAGGACCAAACAGTATGTTGCAGGCCAGGAGACCAGGCAGAGGTACTCTCTATAAAACTTGTAAAGAATCAATAGTTAAATAAGTGGGATACTAATGGTGATCCCACTCGCCAGTAGTTCAAGGTTTTTATCTAGGAGAGATGGAGTTTCAGACTTAAGGAAACTGGCTGAAGAGCTGGGGCTGTGTTTTAAGGGAAAGTTTCTAGACCAGAAGCCCAGACATCCAAAGACCTTCTGGAGGGTCAGAGACAGATGTTTGGGTGAAGAGGATATAAGAAAGGGGACTGACTTTAGGTTTGGTTTTTAATTCTTATTCTAAGTCTGATTTCTGTTCTTTTATTAAGAGACCCTCTAAGGCTAGCTTTATACTTGTCTGTGTTTTTTTTTTTTTTCATTTCGATCCTCCCTAAATACCAAGCAGTCAGCTTCTAGGAAGGAGAGCTCTCTAAGAAATGTTCTATTCTGATAGATCTGTTACTGTTACTGGCGAGTGGGTCACCATTAGTATATTTATTCCAATAGTGTCTCATTCCAATAAGCTTCTTTATGAAAGGACTCAGAGACAAATTTCCAGGTTAAGAATAAATCTCTACCGTGGATGCAAGAGATGTTTCTGGAGAGGGCATGGACAATGAGGTCTCCATTATCCAAAGTTCTCTCCTGAAGAGTGTCAAAGACAGTAAAGACTTTTGAGCAACATCTCAAGAGCAGGTGTGTAGGATGCCCAAGAAGAGCTGAGGCTCTTATCACCTGGCCTTGGTCCCTGTGAGACTCTTGGAGCCTGTCACCAAGGATGACCCAGGGAAGGAATGAGACCACACCTCCTGATGGGGAAAAGGAAGGCCACTGAGCAGAGGGGCATGTGGGATGAAGAAAAGGCTGGGGAAGTCTTTGGAACATGCAGTCTACCATAGTCAGACTCTGAACATCCTCTTGAATGGTCTCCTTGTGGCAGTCATCTTGCTTCACCATGACAGGCTCTCTCAGCCTGCTGTCTACACCATCCTGGGAGTTCAGCCCAAGACTCTGAGAACATGGGCAGGTGATGATATTAGGAAAAGTGGGAAGACTTGGCTGATGTGTGAACGATTCAGCAGATATTAGAAACGTCTGTAGTATACATAGCCATTTATATTTATTTAAAAGATTGAAAATCACAAATCATGTCTCATAAAACTATTTTAAGGAGCACGAGGGTGGCCCAGTCGGTTCAGTAATAGACTCTCAATTTTGGCTCAGATCATGATCTCAGGTTCCTAAGATCGTGTCCTGTGTTGGGCTCTGCACTGATAGTGTGGGTCTGCTTGGGATTCTCTCTCCCCTCTCTCTCTGCCTCTCCCCTGTTTGTACTTTCTCTGTCTCAAAATAATAAATAAATAAACTTTAAAAATACTTATTTTTAAGGAAGATTATAGATGTGAAATACATAAAGAAGAAAACAAATTTTGATTCCTCCCTAAGTCTTGCATGTAACATAAAGTAATTATCAGATTTCTCATATTCCTTAGACCTTCATAATTTCTATCAAAAAGAATTGCAAAGGGAGAAAAGAATTCAGAAATTATAAAGTGGTATTTGGACAAGGTGGTGTGCAGGTACAACACTGGGTTCTTTTTAGGAGGAAAGGACTCAGACAACTTAGGAAACTTCCATTCTAAGCAGCGCACGTTTTTCAATCATTATCACTGAAGCTTAGTTAGGGATCATATGCTATTCAAGTCGTGCCTTTTTGTTCCAACATTTTATTGTGGGAGAACACATTAATGGTAATTAGGCCACATTTGTGGGAATCTCTAAGAAATTAAAATCCCAAGAGGTCAGGTCAAGGAGTCTGACGAGGGGCTCAATCTCAGGAACCATGACATCATGATCTGTGTGGAAAAAATGAGTTGGACACTCAACCAACTGAGTCACCTAGGCGCTCCTGCACTTGTTTTACTTTAAAAGTAAAATCATACATTTTTTAAAAATTGAACATTTGAATTTACTAGACAAGTCACTCATTCAAAAGTATTTACAGCAGTAACGAGTGAAGTGGTAACATTCCCAGTGTAAAATGTCACACAATCATATCACAACTTGGTTTTTCAACTATTCAAGTGTTTCATCCCACACAGCAGGGTGTGGTCAGCTTTAAAATAAAATCCATTTTCTGGATAATGTTGCCAGCAGGGTCTTCTTCGCACCATCATTTCACACGATAGGAAAGCTGGCCATGGTGGCGATTCCACAGTGGTTGTCCCGGTCCTTGGCCATGAGTATGTAGCCATGTTTGCCCCAGTTTGCACCCCACCTGAAAGAAAACGGGGTTTTGCATGTATTACAGAGGAACAAACACTTTTCTCTGTATGGACAATAACACTTAGGAGTGCCTAAGACTACTTAACTTAGGAGTGCCCCAGATTTAGAGACAGATTTAGGAAGAATCAAGAAAGGCCATCCTTGCTCATGGTTGAGTTCTAACCCAGCACAGAATTCTATCCCTCAGACCTTTAACAAACCTGCAAAATGAGAGACAGGAAGAGGAAACTCTTGGGGTCAGATGTGTTTCAGATGCTGTGATATTCCAACTATAGTGACCCTTGCAAGCTTGGGCAATAGCCTAATGTTGCCATCAAATCAATATGTCTCTATTCCCACTAAGTGGGTAAACACTTCTGGGGTTTCAGAAGTGTGCTCAAGGGTTTTACGATCTGTATCCAAACACCGATTCCAAAAAGGATTTCCTTTTCAATTCCAAAGATAAATATTTTTGGCTTTTTATACCTGTTATTGGCAATCCAATATTTTTTGTTATCTGATTCTTCTCCTTCAAAGCCATAGCCAACCACCAGAACACTGTTATACAGGTGTTTATTGCTGCACTTTGGATCATAATAAATGCCTGGAAAAGTAAAATTCAATTCCGAGTTGGGACATCCAACAGTCGAGATAACATCTGACAATACCAAGTCACCACAGTAAAGGCAGCATCTCAAAATTCAGGTGTGATATAAATCCAGGTAAAATTTAGAAATCAGTTCTTTTTGTTTAGCAGGGCTAGGGATTTAGGCCCTCATCTAATACCAGCAGAAATACACACCTTCACAATCTCTTTTGTAAAGTACAGTGAAGAGCCATAAAAATCCATTCATTGAAACTTTGTCATTCTATCCTACCATGTCGCCTAGGGATGCAGCAGAAAACCACAAAGTCACTTGAGCCAAGGGGTTCTTTCCAGCGTCCATTTGATTAGTAAAACTCTTCGGAAAATTTCCAGGTCTAACAGTTGGGAAAAACTAAAGTAACATAAGCTATACAGATCAAATTATGTATCCATGTAAATATATTTATGAAGTGCTTGAAAGCATGGGTTTGGATCAAGTCATGACAACATGCTAAACAACAGGCACAAAAATTACATGTGTAGGATGAACAACCACATGAAATCCACACCCTCCTGATCTGTACACACCAAATTGTCAGTCTTGTTGTATGTCACGGTGGTTCCCCATTTTTCCTGACTACTTTTCTACATAGACATATGTTGACCTTTTTTATAGAACTGGAAGGAATTCTACAGCAGCAGAAATGGGCCCCACAGTTGCCACTGTGGTCATTAGGCCATCCTCCTTGTTTACGACACTCCAGAAGGCAGTCATGTTGGCAGTAGAATTCTCAGGCTTGTATTTGCAGGATTCATTCCTTCAAAGGTAGAGGGGGAGAGACATGATCACAACCATCGGCTTTCAGGGGAACAGGCGTGCGGGACAGTTTGTAGCTGAATGCTTTCCAAGTCCAGTTTGTTATAAAGTATCTCAAGACAAAATGGGATTGATTGTTTTGAAGTTGAAAAATTAGCAGTGTCTCAATGAGACAGTCTTTTGGTCTACCCTTTCATAAAGTCTTCACTCTGGAGACATGTACTGTATATAATGGTATACATGTCACCTTATAACATAGACATAAGAACAGCTATATGGTAATGAGCCAATCAGAGCGCTGTGCTAGGCTAAGACATTTTAATGGCAGTCCTGACCATTTGCACATACAGAGTCCACAATCGAATACAAGAATCCTAACTTTAGTATCTGTTTTTACTCGATATGCTCACCATTGATAAAGGTAAAGAACACCACTTACCCGTGCATGATATGGAGAGGATTCCTCTGAGTCCAGGCCCCCATTGTCCTTAACATACTGGAAGGCTTTATCCATTAAGCCACCATGGCAGCCCTTATTGCCTCAAGACCAAGAGGGGTCCACCAGGTTCTGTTCACTTAGTGAAACAAGTTTGCCAGTTTTCTGGGACATCTGTCCTTCAAGGGCACCAGTTGCACTAAGAGACCAACAAGAATGACAGTCGCCCTGAAAACACAACGCAAAATCTCTTAGCCTACAAAGTAAATAGCAAGAATTTGACAACAGTCCATAGATCTGAAAACTCTTTTAAAACATAACAAACTGCATATTGTGCCTCAATTTCCATAGCAATGTCACTGATTCCTTTTGCCTTTACTCTTGTGAGGGACCTGCTGAGTATTGTCCCACCTGATCCTTCACGGGAGTTACGTAGCCTTTCTCTCTCCAGTCCACAGATGAAGGGATCTGCGGCGGACCAGCCGTCACAGAATCCAACGGTTTCTGATCGGGGGGCGAGGATGAACTGAAACACAAGGCACAGTTGTTAAGGGAGGGCTGGCGCTCCCAAGCGTCACCAGCCCCGAGTTTATTTTCACTCGGGTATTTATCCACAATCTGAGGGTGGTGTACGTGCGAGGCACATCTCCTCTCACAAGTTCTCAGCAGGCAAAATGTATTTTGCTATATCAAACTTTACCAAGGCATTCTGAACCTCCCCACACGACCTGGCTGCGATCCCGACTCAAGGACAAAGGCTGCGCTCAAAGCCTCCGGCTCCCAAAACACCGCTCAAGGCCACTGGCTCTCAACAGGGAACTCAGCAAAGAGAGGTGCTTGGGACATTCTTCCCTTCTTGCGTTTCTGGTTTTAAAGTCATCAACACCTGTCTGAATTCTTCACTGGTCTATAAGGGAAAGGAAACAGAATGTTGACAAGCATGAGACATTTTGAAAAAGTACTTAGAGGAAGCATGAAATGTTCGGCAATCCATGCCACACTCACCATGTCACCAACACCATTCATTTCCATCATGAGCTGTGTTTTGCTTGACTGGGTTCCCAATTGTGCTGTTCAATCATTTGCATATTTCTCTCCCACACTGCTCTCCTCCGTCCTTCTTCATCCTGGAGACAAACATATAACTCATCATCTTTATTTCTATTTAAAACCTACTGACCTGGGACACCTGAGTGGATCAGTCAGTTAAGCATACAACTTCAGCTCAGGTCATGATCATGGTTCCTGGTTTCGAGCCCTGTGTCAGTCTCTGTGCTGACAGCTCAGAGCTGGAGCCTGCTGAGGTTTTTGTGTCTTCTCCTCTCTCTGTTCCTCCTCCACTCTATCTCTGTCTCTGTCTCAAAAATAAATACACGTTAAAAAAATATTAAAAACTCAAAACAAAAATCTAATGATCTGCCCATGGTGGATGTGCTCACAGAGAGGAGGAGAAAGCATAGCCAGGGATGGCCTGATGCTTTTCGGCGCTATTCTCCAGCAACCACACATCAGGACATATGCCCATGTTGTGCACACTCCCAGTCCCCTGCTTACTGACTTGGTAAGAGTGTCTTCAGGATGCTACTCTCAGCTATGAACTCCCACCAGTATGGAGCTGCAGGGTTCTCTCTGGACAGCTTAAATGTTACCAACCACTCCATAGAGTTTCCCGTGTGTTGCCTTCCACTGGGACCATTGTTCATCTAAGCTCTGATTCAGCTGTGGAGCAGCTGAGGCTATTCCCAGGCAAAGGGCAGCCAGGAAGAGAGAAGGATGCATGTTTCAAAACCTAGGAATGGAAAAGAATGAGTTCATGATTAGATCAAACCATCTAAAAAGCCATCCTTTTTTTTGAGATAATAGAGCCACTATAGTACAACAGAAAGATTGAATTTATCCTTTTGAGTGTTTACATGGACCTGGAGGAAAGCTGAGGATGTGGGATGTGCATGGGCTCCCACTCCCTGCCCTGAGACAGGACTACTACTTCCAGAGCATGTAAATGGCAGTGCAGGGAGTGAGGGGCCCTGGGTTCTGGTGTGTGGGCTTCAAGCTGCCATGTATGGAGGGGTCAGGCCCTGGAAGCGTGCCTCTTGGGGTCCCAAACCCCCAACCCCCAAGGCTGGTGTCCCCAGTGTTTTCAGAGGTGGCCCACTCTTCATGCCCGCTCTGGGGATCTCACCTGTGGCAGGAGCACTTGTGCAGGCTCAGTCACAGCTTCGGGTCAGGGGTGTCCAGGATGCCTGGAGATGGATGGGAGTCTGCCCATTTAAGGCCTAGGATTTGGCCCTTCCAGCCCTGCCCCCCCTCCCACCTGCCTGCCCTGCAATTGGCGGAGCCATCTTGTGGGCGGGGCCTCTGTGCCCTGGAGCTCTGCTGGAACTTGTGATGGCTGGGACCCTAATTGTCCCAGGGGAATTTGTGCCTGCTTTAGTGGTCCTGAGGGAGGTGACCTGGGGTCCAGAGACAACCCTGTGGAAGGGTCCGACACCTCCCTGGGGACCCACATCAACTAATTACCATGCATTTATGTGTTGGGAGGTGGTTGGTGAACCGAGCCTCACAGGGCCAAGTGTGTTTTCAGGGTCACCCTGCCTGTCCTTTTCTCTTAGCATTTTTGGTGAAAATCTCCCGGAGGGATGAGAACAGGATAATCAAGTCTAGTGGTTCCTGTTTCTTCCAATCAAAGGTGGGGCAGGTGGAGGAAGCAGGGCCCACAGGGGCAGGTGTTATCACTGTGTCAGGTTCGGATGCCCCTGGGTTATGGAAGAATCTGGAGAGGGCTGGCAGTCCCCCAAACAGGGGATGCTCTGAGCAAGGCTCAAGTCCTTTCAGGTAAAAGGGCAGAAGGGAGGAGTGTCCAGGGAAGGCATGGCATTTTGTAAGACTCCTGTCCTGCCTCCCCCAGATAGGATTTTTTCTTCCCTCTCAAGCCTTTCTCAAAACTGACAGAAGAGACTTATTTCCAGAAAACTATGGTTTAATAAAAGGAGGAAAGGCAGAATGTAGAAACAGCTTTTACTTCCCCATTCTCTGTGTTATGAATTACTACGTGTCTCAATATCCAACATGTTTTTCTTCTGTTTTAATTTAAAAAGTTTCAGAAAGACATTTATTTCAAGCAAAGAAGTATTTATCAGTCTTGGTTTCCTCAGTGAGGACATGGGGCAATAATTTTATTTTCCTTGGAGGATTCTTGTGAAGAGTACACGAGATAATATATGTTAGGCATGAGAGTAGAGCAGGGCTAATTTAATACTGCTTGTGAGGTCACAGAAAATCCTTCCATAGGTCTTGCTTTATTCAGAAAGTATTTATTCGAGAATTTGATACAGAGGCAATTCCTACAGATTTCTTTACTTCCTGTGAACTGGGTCACCAGATTAGTGAAATGAACCATAAGTATAGTGGTTAAATAAGCTTATACGTTAAAAAGCCAAGCTACCTCTGGTTAACATTCTTAAATTACACTCCCTAATTGATAAAGAGGCATACATGTCCTAAATTTACCCACAGAGCCTAAAGTACAATATATTGTCTCACGTTTGACCTATTATGCTGGCGATGATATCACATTTTAAATTACAGATAGGTTTTTTTTTTTGCCTATTAGAACTTAAGTGGTCATTTGAGGGTGCTAAGGTGGCTCAAGTTTTTCTATAAGCTGTTGAGATTACAATGAGATGACATTTCATACCCCTCAGGAAGGATGAAATTGACAAGGGTGCAATACTAGATATGGGCGAGGGTGTGCAACCATTGGAACTCTTGTACATTACTATTGGGAATGTAGATGTAAACCACTCTGGACAGGGGCTCACTAGATGCTTATAACAGTAACTACACTATTAACTCAGCAATTCCAGTGTTAGGATTTACCCAAGCGAGAATGTTCACAGTAGCTTTACTCATAATAACTTCTAACTGGAAACCAGAGGAGAATGAATAAACACACTATAATACATTCTTCCTCAACGTTAAAAAAAGAAGAATCGTATGATTCTTAAAAGCACTTTGTCAGGCAAAAGAAGGCACATGTTCAAAAGTACATATTATATAAGTGTATCATATCAAGTTCAAAAGGCAAAACTAATCTGTGGTGATATATCTCATGACAGTGGTTACTTGCAGGGCAGTTATTGACTGGAAAGGGGCACAAGAGAACTCATTAGAATGTGGGAAAATGTTTTTAAAGTTTATTTTATTTATTTATTTTGAGATAGAGATAGAGAAAATGCAGGGGAGGGGCAGAGAGAGGGAGAGAGAGAATCCCAAGCAAACTTTGCACTTGTCAGATGGGGGCTTGATCCATGAACTGTGAGATCATGATCTGAGCTGAAACAAGAATTGGACTTTAGCTGACTAAGCCACCCAGGCACCCCAGAATGTTGGGGAATTCTATACCCTAATCTGGGGGATAGTTCCATGTGTGCATATATTTGTCAAGACTTACTCAGCTATATACTTAAGATCTATTAATTTTATTTTATGTAAAATTCTACATCAATAGAAATTTGTTAGGATAAAATTAGAGATCAGGACAAAAAAAATAAAAGTTAAATTGTAAAACATTGATTTTATGTGAGGATGCTGAGTAAATTCCTGCCTTTCTCCTGAAAAAAAAAATCTGTAGAAAGTAGCCAAGAATCTTTCTAATGACCCTAGCAGTGTGTCCCAAGTTAAGACTATTGTCTGTGTTCGTTGATGTGGTGGAAATAAGCGACAACAGTAAGCTTCCCTTGGAAAAGCAGCTGGTAGAGGAAAACCTGACCTCCAACTTCTCTGGGTCACCAGTGCCTGTAGCCTGGGTTCACCTGAAGCCACAGGGTGAGCTCCTGGGAAGCCTGTCCACCCACCAGGGCCTTACTCTCTTCCTCTGTAAATTATTCGAAAATACTCAACTGACATAGGATTTAAATAACATTTTTAATCTTTATGTTTTTTTCCTGACTCATTTCCTTTTTAAAAATATATATATGATTTAATGTCAAGTTAGCTAACATAAGGTGTATACAGGGTGCTCTTGGCTTTCAGAGTAGATTCCTGTGATTCATCATTTACATAAAACATAAAACACCCCGTATGCATCCCAACAAGTGCCCTCCTCAATACTCATCACCCATTTTTCCTGCCCCCCATCCCACCGCTCTTTCACCCTCATTTTTTTCTCTGTATTTAAAAGTCTCTTATGGTTTGCCTCTCTCTCTGTTTGTAACCATTTTTTCACCTTTCCCTTCCTCCATCATCTTCTGTTAAGTTTTACACATATGAATGAAAACCTATGTTATCTGCTTTCTCTGATTGGCTTATTTCACTTAGCATAATACCCCCCAGTTCCATCCATGTTGTTGCAAACGGCAAGACTTCATTCCTTTTCATTGTCGAGTAGTACTCCATTGTATATACATACCACATCTTCTTTACCTTTAACTTTAGTTGATGGACATTTGGGGCATTTTTAATCTTTAAACCAGGAAAAGAACAATTAGTTACTGATTTTACATTTATTTGTAAAACGATAAAATTTCCCCCAGATTCTTAGTCTGTGTTTCTGAAGTGCGGCGTTAGAAGATCTCCCCGGAAAGCTAGGATGTATGCACCTGCTGGGAAGGAGCAGAAGACGGGGAGATGCGGGAACTGACTTTCCTTCAGAGAAAAAGCTGTTTTTACTTCTGTATTTGACTTTTCTGTTTAAAAAGCCTGTTTCTCTTTGTGGGAGACCTCATTTTGACTAAAAGTATATGCCCCAGTCATTACATACAAAATAAAAAATGCAAAAAGCACAATTGTGCTTCCTTTCAAAGATTTAAAGTATGTTTGTTCTTTGAGGGAAATCTGTCATTAAAAATATTACTTCAGTCAAACATTTATTGACGGTAGTTATCTGATTCAGTACTCCGAATTTTGTAGACTGTGAGTCTCTTAAAAATTCACACTTTTATATTTTATGTCACATTCATTATAGTTTCCATTATTTAGCATCCTCCAGGTAGCACCAGAATGATCCATTAATAAAAGAAATACATATTTTCATGGAAATGTAACAGGAAGTAGAAGAGATGGCCACAGTGAGCACTTGTGATGTCACTGTAACAGGACAAATGCCCCAGCCTCTATACGATACAGGCAGGAAATGTTTTATTTTGGGTGGTGTAAAGTCATAGCAAGTGGCTTATGATTAATTGTCTGTGACTTTTAGGCTACTTAGTCCTGCTTCACAGTGTTATCCCTGGACTCATTGTCCTTTTATCCCATTCTGAAGGAGTACCATCACCCTCATCATAATCTTTGTTTTCTGTATTCTTTACCGCTGGCCCAAAACGGCGTTTCCAGGCTCAACTCTCATCCCTGTCATGAACGCCATGAACGGTGCACTCCATCAGCACGCTACTGTGATGACCTGATGTTGCTCCTAGGAGCTCTCCTGTGCCTCAGTGCCTTGGCCAAGCCGTGCCTTCCTCCTGGAATGCTCTTTCTTTCCATTCCACCTCTTCGAATGTCTGGTGGAACCCTGCTCTTTCCTACAGTTCTCTATGAAAAGGCACTAAATGGATTTCTTGTTGTGTTTCCATAGCCTCTAGACTTCAAAGCTATCAGGATGCATGTTCCAGTGTTTATAAGTTTTTGGTAATCCTGGCTACACTGAGCTCCTCGAAGTCATGTTTGTATCTACTTCACCATTGAGCCCAGCATCTCAATGACTGGGTCAGCAGGTTCTTGATTAATAAGAAATGTTGCGTGCTTCCCTAAAAATAAGGGCAGCAGAGCCAAATGATGACTTCCGATTCCTTTAGATTGTCACTTTTTTACTTTTTTTGGTTTGCAAAGTACATCCATGCACAAAGTGGCTCTCATTTTGGTCCCATTACAAATGAGTAAATAGAGCTGAAATATTCACATTTATGTTTACATATTTTGCTGTCTCTTTTTCCAACTTCAATCTGTGATCATTCATCCAAGGTTGGTGAATTTTTCTTCAACACCGTGTATGAAGAAAGAATTTCATGAATAAATTAATGTTCAAGCAAGTGCAGAAATGTTTTAAATTATTTAGTAGAAAAATTATTATCTGCATTCAGAAGACCAGGAAATTACAAATATATCAGCTACTTATTAAGATCATCATTCCACTTGGTTTTGCTTTATCAGCAGCAAGAGAAACTTACTTGCAACTTTTGCTTCAGACATTCTATAATCTAGAAACCATCATCGCCGTCGTCATCATCATCACTTTTGTGGTAGTTGTCAACAACTTGTGTATGTTAGGCACTGTTATATGGTTTAAATGTATCACTGCATTTCCTTTCACAGTGACTTCTGCCTGAGAGAGTCTTTGAATCCTTGCTGCACTTCCCAGTGATGAAAATTTGGAATTGGTGAACTCTAAGTTATCCTATAAGCAAAGAGTAAGAAAACTGACATGATGTGAAACCAGAGTAATTGACAGCTCAAGTATTGCAAGATCTCTCTGAAGAGCAAATGACAGACGACCTAAACTTTTGGGTTCATTTTTTTTAAACATCTTTTGAAGAAGATATTGGATGTTGACAGAGTTGATAGCAATGCTAAGGAAACAGATATCAGGATGGAAACAACTCGAATCCAGGGCAAATCTGGCATCTAAATAGCAGGAACTATTGAGCAATGTTGTCAACCCTCAGTTGCTGTAATAAAGATTCACACTGTTTCTTCCATCTTTGCATCATTCTTCTTCCATATTGAAAACCCTGGAAGACAATGTCTTGTCAATATTATATCCTGTGTCTAAGGGAGAGAAAGGCATCTTAATATAGCTTCCCCCTAACCCCTGCCCAAGACTGCATGTAATGGGAACAAAAGAAACCAAAAAAGACAGCATGCTGCTCCTACCAAGACAAGAGTAAATGGGTGCTGGTGAATAAGAAATAGCCCCCATTTAGCTTCTCAACATATAGATAAGTTTTTTCTTCTCATTAAATGTGAATGTTATCTTTTGCAATAATAATAGTTGCATGCAATTGTAAGAAATAATACAGAGAAAGCTGGCATGAAAACAAACACATAGATGGATGGAACAGAAGAAAAAGCCCAGATATGAAATCACACATATACAGATGATATAAATACACTTTTTTCCAAAGAAGACACATGGATGGCCAACAAGTACATGAAAGGATGAGCAAAACAAAAAACAAACAAACAAAAGTCAAACAAACAAATAAAAAACAAACTAAGCTAAAGGATACAGGAAGCGTATTAGTAGTGTCAGACACAGGGTCTTGTGAGGTGAGACAAATGGGAAGAGGGTCAAAAAGTAAAGGATATTACAAAAAGAAAAAAATAAGCCTGAGGAGGGAAAAACAGCTCTTCGTTCCTCCTGCTAACTTACTTTCTTTTCCATCTTTAGCTTTAATTCCAACATTATCCTGGGGCAGAGAATTTAGTGCCTCTAACCCTGCAGGTAAAAAGATGAAGAAAATCTAAACATCTTCAATTACTGTGCCCAGAAAGTCTCTCTTAAGAAGGTTTTCTTTTCTTCATTCTGTTTCTGATGGGCTGGCATGCATAGATGATTCTCTGTAAAGGAAGTGCGTTTCTTGCTGGAGCTTAGAGCAGGCAGCAAGGAGTAACCACTACATCCTACATTCTCAAGTTTTTCTGCCAAGTTTCCTAATATTCCAGCCTGGTTAGTTGTTGTCTATACATACCCCTAGGGACAATAGATGACAGGTCAACCACCATGTAACGGGACATTTCCAGCATCTCCGCTTACTTAGTAAGGAGAGAGATATGCTCACTGTATCCACCCTATCACAGCTCAGCTAATCTGCATTGCATAGACTTTTATTTATAAATACCCTATTTCCAAGTACTGGTTTCTCTATTAGACATCACTCTTCCAGTTTCAGATGACAGAAACCTAACTCGATATACTTGAAATTTGTTTGTTGTCTTAGAATTGGAAACAAGTCAGTTTATCTTGAAACACAGCTGGATTCCATCAAAAGTTTAGCAGGTGTGAGATGAATCTCCATGAGCCATGTCATCACCCCCAATGTGCATTTCTTCCACCCATCCACTCTGGTTCCTGGCTATTGGCTTCACTCGCAGACTTCTTGTACTCACTCTTGACAATTAAGACTTATCTATTTCTAAGGATGAAAATGAAAATACTCAGTAAAGAGAAAAGATCTCATTGAATAGCATAGACAATCTTGGAATTGTTCCACTGCTTTAGTGAGCCTGCAGCAGGTGCACATTTTAAATACATCTCAGTGACTTGTAGATGAAGGACGAGATGTTGGGCTTGGTCCTGGAGATAGATAGGTTTGGTCAGTGGCACCTGAAACACTCTCAAGAAGGAGAGGGTGATTGAAAAGGGGGAAAAAGTGCAATGATGGCTCATAGGACAATAGAATGTTTCCTTTTATACAAAACTGCTTGGGTATAGGGGACATGGGGGCAGGAAGACAAAAGGTATAAGCTTTCAGTTATTAGATAAAGAAGTTCTTGGGATGTAATGTCCAGAGTGGTGAGTATGGTGAACAGTGCTGTATTGTATATTTGAAAGTTGCTAAGAGAGTAAATCTTAAAGATCTCATCACAGGACCTCCTGGATGGCTCAGTCAGTTAAGCATCTGACTCATGATTTCAGCTTAGGTTATGATCTCACAGTTTGTGAGTTTGAGCCCTGCATTGGGCCTTGCACTGAGATCCTCTGTCTCCTCTCTCCTTGCCCCTCGCCAGCTCTCTCTCTAAATAAATAAATTAATTTAAAAAGTTTTCATCACAAGGTAAAATAATTATGACTTCGGGGGGTGATGGATGTTAATTAAAGTTATTGTGGGGATCATTTTGCAATTTATATGCATATCAACTCATTATGTTGTACTACTTTAATACAATGTTATAGCTCAGTTATATCTCAACAAAACTGAGGAAAACAGAAACTGCTAAACTATATTCTAGAATAGCTGTACCACTTTACATTCCCACCAGCAATGGCTGAGTGTTCCAATTTCCCCACGTCGTCACCAACATTAGGGTTATCGCTATTTGTATTTTACCAAATCTAATAGGTTTGTAAAGATGGCCGATAGTGGTGAACACTTTCTCATGTGTTCGTTGGCCATCTGCATATCTTCCTTGGCGAAGACAAGAAGTTCCCAGCACTCTTCCCTCATGCAGACAGTGTACAGATGTCAGGAGCTCATTCAGGTCAAACTAAAGGGTTCCTGTCGTTGCCTATGTTCTGTCCAGGGCCATCCACAGGCACTTGCACCGAAAACGGCTCCATGATCCTGTCTGCTGATGAGCACTGGGTGCTCAGCAGGGTCATCCGATAGAGAAGTGTAGCAGAGTGTCTTCTTTCTCTCTTAGCATAATCTTGGCCATGATCCTTGGGGCTACTTTGACAGGCTTCTCAGACCCAGTGTGGATTGTGGTTGTTCCTGCTGGAGGGAGGCTGTCTCTGTAGTTCTGCAGTTCTGGGCTCTTCTTTGCATTTAGTGACAGGAGGCACTGAGGTTGCTTGGAAATGTATAAGGGTTATATTAAAAATACATACTTCCGCTATACTAGCAAGACACATTGCTTTATTTGAAACAAGAAAGCTCTAAGGTTTTACAAGATTTTCTAATGAAAAATGCACCACAGTCATGGAGTCAGTGAATTGCTGTTCCAACAAACTCCAGTTTTCCGATTCCACAGTCAGGTGTTTCATTTACACTTTATTTATTTATTTACGGCTGCTCGTATTAAACCCTCAGCCTCACAGCTTCACTGGGCGATGTCAGCACAAGTAAGTTCACATTCTCTAATAACACTACTCTCTTTCACGATTTAGATATGGTCATAACTTGAGGTGGTGAGAAGCTGACTGAGATCATTCTATTTCCCCCCAGTTCTAAGTGAGGCCCACAGTTGGAGCTCAGATCATCTCCATCTGTAAGGCCAGAACCTTTTTCCAGGGCTGGTCCTTTCAGCAGGACTAGAAAGCCCCAAATCCCTGAAGTGGTTAAGTATAGCTGTGCAACATGACACAGCAAAACTCTGTCTGAAAACAACAGTCACTCACTGTTTCTCACATGTCTGTGCTTCAGCTGGAGGTTTTCTGATCTAGAGTCGGTCAGTGGGCTCGGCTCTGTGCCTCTCTCATCCTCCTGGTCTCCATGTGGCAATGGCAGAAATACGAGAGAGTGAGTAGAAACACACGGCTTCTTAAGGCCTGGGTTCAGAACTGGCACAATGTCCCGTCCATGCAATTCCAATTGACAAAGCAAGTCACCCAGATAGACCCAACCCCAACTGAGCAGGGAGGTCCACCCTGCTCTTGCGAGGGGATGTCAAGGGAATGACTATTTCTGAATAAGAATCCACCTGGCAGCTGGGATCTGGTTATAAGTGTAGGGACAGGAGGGTGGAGGATCATAAGATGGTACTATTCTGTATCTGGGGCAGTCACCCAATTCCACCGGGTTCAGGAAGAGGGGACATAGGGACACCTGGGTGACTTAGTCGGTGTAGTGTCTGACTTCAGCTCAAGTCATGATCTCTTGATCCCTGAGTTCGAGTCCCAGGTAGAGCTCTGTGATGACAGCTCAGAGCCTGGATCCTGTTTCAGATTCTGTGTTTCCCTCTCTGTCCGCTCCTCTCCCACTCATACCCTGTCTCTCTTTCTGAAAAATAAACATTAAAAAACAATTAAAAAATAGAGTAAAAATTCTTAACTGGCCCAGGTGGACACAGACACAATCTAGGATGTGACACTATGGAGAGAAAAACAGTATTTGCTTGTCTCTGCTCCTCCCCCACTCATGCTCTCTCTCTCTCTCTCTCTCTCTCTCTCTTTATCTCAAGAATAAACATTGAAGAAAAATTTTTTAAAGAAGAGGGGACATAGACCCCATCATTCATATGTAAGTTGTGACAAGGTCATTTGGTATAAAGACCACATAGATTGGAGATATTGATATGGATATCACCGGAAAATGCTATCTGCAAAACAAAACAAAACAACAAAACAAACCCAGGATAGTATTTCAAACGTATAAGACTCCCCATCCCCCACCCCCTCCATGACACTCAGTGTTTTGTGTCCTGCAGCATACTCTCAAGACCCTGAGTGGTGATGGGTATCATTTCATACACAAAAGAAATGATTTCCTCCAAAGAGAATGAGCTCCAGGCTCCTGTAGTGTAAGTTTCTCCCTGGCCACTGAGATCTGGCCTGACTCTAAATGATTACATTTCCTTCTGGGAGCCCTGTCTCCCCAGTGAGCATGTGCACGGGGCATTGCTGATAACACAGGGCCTCTCACAGATCGCCGCAAGATCAACTGAAGCCCACGGCTATTTTCCCAGGCAGGTGAGATAGGCGAAGCGACAAGAGTGTGCAGATTTTTGTGTAGACTGCCAGCTTCCCAGGGTGTGAGCTTGGGCTCCACTAGCTTCTTTTGGTTCAGGTTTTCTTATTTTGTGAACCAGGAAGGAGAAGTTTGTTCTGAGGGTAAGCTGGGCTTATGCACACGAAGCACTGGAATTGGCTCTGGGAACGCTCTCCACACATACGGATTCATAGAAACATGGTGGTAGCTGATAGGCATTGGGATGGATACAGAGCAGAGAACCACTGGGCACTTGCTGTAGACTGAAGGGTCAAGTACCCCAGCCATTCACGTATTGACATCCTAATGCCCAAGGTGATGGTATTAAGAGGCAGGGTGCTTGGGAGGTGATTGGAGCCCACAGGACTGGGATTAGTGCCCTTACAAAGATGGCCCCAGAGAGACCCTCATCCTTTTCTACTCTGTGAGGACACAGTGAAAAGATGACCATATATGAAGAGGAAATGGACCCTTGTCAGACTCTGAATTTGCTGGTGCCTTGATCTTGGGCTTCCAGCCTCCAGAAATGTGAGAAATAAACTTCTGTTGTGTACCAGCCCCCCAGTCTATGTTATTCTGTCATAGCAGCCAGGACAGACTGAGACAGCGTTTGTGCATGGCAAAGAGCTGAGTCCTGATTTTCACATGTGGATGCAGGTCTCTGTAGGGCTGGGTGGACAGACAGTATTTCTCTTCTGGGTTTCCTTTTTAAAACCCAAAGAGGAGGACTGTTTTGCCTGAGAAGTGAAGAGGGTTTTCTCCACCCCACAGGGTAGAATAGAAGGTATTTGAACTGATTCTGGATATCAAGCATTTATTTGGAGTAGCATAGAAATTACTGGAAAACCAAAATACTTTCTAAAATGCCTCCAGCTTCTTCCTATGTCATTTACTCCCTAAGTAAGAAAACTTAAACCATATGATTTCCTTTTTTTTGTATATCAGATAAAATTTTATACCACTTACTTTCACTCAAAATCTAGCATGTTCATCCTGTTATGTCAGTACATGTAGACCCATGTGGTTATTCTTCACGGCTGTATGGAATTCTACCACAGGACATATCTATAAGAAAGACATTTGACCTGTCTTCAGATTATTGGGGTTTTTCTCCCATGAAAAGTATTCTATGATTATCTTTGTACATTTGTGTAGATAGTTCTCTAGATTTTTTGGAAACTTACTATATCCATTAGTGTGGTCATTCAAAGTTTTGTAGATATTTTTAAATATCCTACAAAAAAACTAAGCCAACTTATGGTCACTCAATATATGAGAAATCCCCTCCCCACACACTCACACACCCTTCTTAGCCACACTGGATATATCAGTTGAAAATTTACAGATTCAAATTGTTATAGGGAGTTCTCTATGGTAGAAGTCAATTTATTATGAGACTATTTGTTTTTGTCTCTTATATTAGGAAATAGTTTAGTTTCATCTAAAATAATTGTGATATTTCAGTTTTTTTTCCCATGGGTAGCCGTGTACAAACCAGTCTAAATGAATAGAGAACAAATTTTCTTCCTTTTCTGCCCTACTTCTCTTTATTATATATACAAGTTTAATGAAGACCAATTCTTAAACTCTCTCAAGAAAATATTAGGTAGCATCAGTCTTCTCAACATCCCAACCACATGATATAATTGGTCTATTATTATTACTCCCCAGTGAAGTCTCCAGAAATCAGATTGTCAGTTATCACTCCACATCTGTAGGCAGCAATGAGAGTCACATGAAGACTCTGTCATCTCCATGGGTCTGTCAAACAGGCTCTGTCACCATCGCAGATACTAGAGATGGAGCCTACAGCGAAGAAGGGTACTGGGGGCAATCAGCTGGGTCATCATGTTGCCAGACAATGGAATGGTGGCAGCAGAGAGTTACATGGCCTCCAGAGCAAATTTCTCAGCAGACTTGTAACATCATAAGCATCTGCTACCCCTGTAGAGAATGAGGTTTGTTAGGTCATGTGGTTCTGACACCAAATGTGTGCCCAGGGCAGGAGTGCTTCCTGAACTATGAGGCAAGGCGGTAAAAATGGAAAGCTGATGAAGGCTGTGCAGGCAGAGAAGCTCCAGGCCAAATAACACTGGGTCCTGAAGATTTGAGACCAGATTTGTCGTATGTATTCTATGCCTTGTAGATAAATCCTGAGCCCTGAACACCTCTAAGGCAGGGCTTCTTTTTTTTTTTTTAATTTTTTTTAACGTTTTTATTTTATTTTTGAGGGACATAGAGACAGAGCGTGAGCAGGGAAAGGGCAGAGAGAGAGGGAGATACAGAATCTGAAGCAGGCTTCAGGCTCTGAGCCATCAGCACAGGGCCCAACGCGGGGCTCAAACTCACAGATGGTGAGATCATGACCTGAGCCGAAGTCGGCCGCCTAACTGACTGAGCCACCCAGGTGCCCCTAGGGCAGGGCTTCTTAATCTGATATCCACTGGTCTCTTGGGTTCATGGATAGACTTTAGACAGCCTGAAATTTAGTCAAGGTTCTCCAGAGAAACAGAACCACAGGATGTATGTAGAGAGAACAAAATTTACGATAAGGAATTGGTCCACATGCTCATTAAGGCTGAGAATTCACAAGATCTACGGCCAACACGCTGGAGACACAAAAGATCCCAAGATGTAGAACAGTCCAACTGGGAAGACCTGAGTACCAGGTGTTAGACCCTGAGAGCTAATTGTCCAAGTTCCAGCCCAAATGCTGGTAGTCTTCAGACCCAAGATGAGCCAGTGATTCACTTCCATTCCAAGGTCAGGAAAAGACCAGTGTCCCAGCTAGAAGTCAGTTCCTTCCCTGGAGGAGTTCCCCATTACTCAGGAAGGGGTCAGTGGTTTTTTTTAAACCTATTTAGGCCTTCAACTGATCGGATTAGGATTGCCCACATTAGGGAGGACAATCTGATGCACTTCATACACCAATTGCAATGTTAATCTCGGTTCCAAATCACCCTCACAAAAACACTGAGAATGTTTGAACAGATGTTCAAGTATTTTCTGACCTAGTCAAGTTGACACATAAATTTAACTATCACAATTCAAGTCTTTGTCCACTTGGCATACTCACACATCTTCTCAAACCATACTTCATCTCCAGATCAAGACAATGACAAGGTCATAATTCTGCCTAAAATGAGCCAATGTATCCAAGCTGATACAACCAAAAATGCACTAATGCCTTTCCCCACAGAAGACATAAGGTTCCTGAATGATATTTACTATTGCTCTTGATACTGTAAAACTAAAATACTATGATATAAAACCAAGGATGACTAAATACTATGACACAAAGTCAGCACATCTTATATCATATGATAAATAAGAGAGGGAAAAAGACAAAGATTTTATGCACATACATACTCATACATATTCATGACAAAATAGAAGGAAATGTTCATGGTAACGACAACCCTCATTCTGGAAGTGTCCACAAGGTCCTACATATCTAGTATTTATAACTACTTTCTTCCACAGGCTCTGTCTTTTTCCCTGAAACTGGAGATGAACCAGTCTGCATTCCCTTGGCCCTCAGCAAGAATGGCAGCTGTTCATGATTCTTTGCCTGATGTGGTGACCAAACCTTCGTTCTTGAAGGGTCTTAGACCATACTAACCTGCTGGACTGGGTTGCTGTAATTTTGTATTGACTTTAATCACAAGGAACCCTAAGGTATCTCGTGTAGTCCAGATGTACTCTCCTTTAGCTCCATTGTGGAGTAGCAGCCCAATTTCTCTTTGGTAGTGAGGATTATCCACCTCAGACAGTACCATAGCCCCCTCCTTTGCCTGTTGACTCAAAGGTATGAAGAACCTAACTGGCTAAGAAGCGGTCTTAACTTCCAGTTCAATGGAATTGTGGTGTATATTCAGGTGGAAGCATTTCTTCCTCTGGAACTAGAGCATCAGGGCAGAGGAGAATAAGGCGGTAAGAACAGGGAGCATAAATTTTACTAGTGGATCACTAGGGGTAATAGTGAGAGATGCCTCTTCTATATCCACTCCTTAATTCTTGAACCTTGGAAGTCTGACTATTGGCGAAATGACACCATATTGGAAGCTGATTTAACCCCATGCAGCCTGCTAGAAATAGCCAGGCTAGTATCTGTCCTGCAAGATACTGCCACGCAACTGGTGCTGTAACTGAATTTTCAAAAGACCATTCCACCATTCTATCAAGCCAGCTGTTTTGGATGGTAGAAAACATGATAACACCAGGGAATTCCATGGGCATGGGATCATTATTGCATTTCACTGGCTGTCAAGTGAGGTCCTTGAATATGGCAATGCTGTTAGGGTACCATGTTTATCGAATGGGTGGTAGTTTTGGCAAAAGGATTGCAATATGGGGAAAGGCAAATCTGTATCCAGACTGTCTATTCCTGGAAGAACAAAAGGCTGCCCCTTTCATGATGGAAGTGGTCCAACGTAATTAACCTGCCACCAGGTAGCTGGCTAATCACCCTAGAAAATGGTGTCGTATCAGAGACTCAGTGTTGCTCTTTACTGCCAGCAGATTGGGCACTCAGCAGTGGCCATTGCCAGGTTGCCTTGTGAAAGAAGCGTGTGTTGCTAAGCCCATGCATAATCTCCACCATAACCACTATGGCCACTTGGCCTCTAAGCCCATTGGGCAATGGCGGAGTGGCTTTGGAAAGAGGCTGACTGCTAGTCACAGAACGGTCTCCCTACCCACTTGATTCTTAAAATTCTCCTCTGCTGAGCTCACCCTTTGGTGAGTATCCACACAGGACACAAATATCTTTCTACCCATTAAGAAAGGTTTATTCACATACTTTCCTCCCAAATTT
The DNA here is from genome assembly GCA_030068075.1 of Paguma larvata. Taxonomy (NCBI): domain Eukaryota; kingdom Metazoa; phylum Chordata; class Mammalia; order Carnivora; family Viverridae; genus Paguma; species Paguma larvata. The sequence goes on from CM057832.1 coordinate 63,381,961, forward strand.
CCTTGGAACCACTTATCCAATCATGGTCTTTCTAAGTTTTTAGACTTAGGGACACAGCTACAAATCAGAATATGATAACATATTTGGCCATATCTCCGACCAAACAAAGTGAACCACCAGATCTATAATTGAAGTTCTGCCCCTGGGTAGAATTTCTCTTCCCCATTGCGTTTACAGATGTCCCAGATAAGACTGGTGCCGCAGCAGTACAGTTTCAAGTGAACCTACCAATTGTTCAGAACCATCTGTAAACCTGGCCTGAATCTTATTTTTCTCTGTCAACAGACTGCAGAGTACTCTTAGTGAGGTCGTAAGTGCAAGCTGGGTGAAAGAAGGCAGGGTTTGGGGCCATGAACACTTGGGCTGTTCCCTAGGGTAAATTACTCATGCCTTCAGGGCTGACTTGGGTCTAACTGTGCACATATCACTTCCATCTGATGAAGGGGTGTTGATGTGCATGTCCATCTTTATGGCTTCATTCATCAGATAACATCCATGCATGATGGGCAGCCCAGGTCACACTTAAACTGAAGACCCATGGTTAAATATTCAGCCTCTACCAAGGCTAAGGAGCAGGCCAAGACCTCTTTCTCTGAAAGAGAATATGGATTTCCTCCAAAGTCCTCAGTGCCTGTGCTGTGATTCACCTGCAGGGGCCTGCCAAAGACTCCAAACTGCACCCCTATCTGCCACTGACATCAAGCACCATTGAATGTGACCCAAGTGGCAGAGCAGCCACATAACTATCGAACCTGCTGCAGAGCTTTCTCTTGTTCCTGAACCTCACTGAAAACCAGCAGTGTGTTTGGTTACTCAGTAAATAGACAGGACATGACATCCACAGGAGGAATAGGTTGTTTCCAAAATCAAAGATGCCAAAACCCAAAGGAAGCCTTTTACCTCCTGTTTGGGGTTCGTCCGGTGGGCGGGGAGCAGATGCATTAACGTGTCCTACCCTTTGGAAGATATCTTTTCACCAGCCCTACACCATTGGGCACCTAGAAATATCACAGAAATAGAAGGCCCATGAATTTTTATCTGATCTATTTGTCACCCTCTAAAACAAAAAGTGTCCAATCAGCATAATGTCATCAATGCAATAGATGAATGTCTTTGCTAGAGCAAAGAGGGAATGTAGGTGTAGGTCCTGTCTATGTCTGCTCAGCTGCCATAATAAAATACCATGCACTGGGCAGCTTAAAGCACAGAAAGTTATTTCTCTCAGTTCTGGAGGTACAGGTTCAAGATCAAGGTGCTGGTTGATTAGGTTTCTGCTGAGAGATCCTTTCCTGTCTTACACATGGTCCCCTTTCTCTTCTGTCTTAACAATGGCCATTCTTTGGGTATATGCATGGGGAGAGATGGAAAGAGACAGAGACCTCTTTCTGTATATCTTCTTATGATGCCACCAATCTTATTAAATTAGGACCCCACCCTTATGACCTCATTTAACGTTAATTACCTTTTAAAGTTGTATATTTAAACATAGTCACACTGAGGGTTAGACTTTGAACACTGTTGCTCAAAGTGAGGACTGACACTAGTTTTATGCAGGAGAAATAGTGCTAGCCATATTTTTCAGACTTACATTTTACCCAAGAAATTTCCTCTGTGAGGCAAGAATTAGTTTTCCCCTGCCGAAAAATCTTTTGTTCAGGTTTTCTTCTGAATTTAGTCTTCCCGGGTTTGGAATAACTAAAGTGAACTGATTTAGCATGTAAAATATTTAGCATGAAAAATTTAAAAATCTTTAAAAAGAATGTTGGAATCCTACAAAAGTCTCAACATGAAGTGTTTCTGGAGTGCAACGAGGAATTCACACTTCTGCACCAGGGAGCCTCAGAGCTGGCTAGGGCCACAGGCAACTCTGATATTTCAATAAGCTACAAAACAAAACAATGGTCTGCCATCCCATCGTTATGCCTCCGTTCCTTAGGTGTGAGTGGGAGATAGTGTTCATTCATTCAACAAATATTTATTTAGGACCTACATGAAAATGACGATTGATTGACAGGTAAAGACAGACAATAATCAAATAAATGTGTAGTCATTCAGGCCACTAAGTTTGGAATTAAATAATTCTGGGTTAAATCTTGAATCTGCTTCTTAATGGCCATGTATAACCTTGGGCAAGACCCTTCACCTCGCAGAGCCTCCATTTTCTCATCAGTAAAAGGAGATTAAAGTAATTAATCTGAGTGGTATTGTAAGGATGATAAGGATACATTATATGGTGGTCAACGTACAATCCCCAGCATGTAGCTACTACTATTATTCTTAATGATGTTCTGGAATTTATTAGGGGCCTTAAACCATCAAAACACACCGTTGGGGTCATGCTTTTAGATATATCACTGAAGATTATAGAATTATCAGACAACACAGAAAAAGAATAGTACATGTGACAAGGCCTTCAGGTTGGGGAAGGCAGATCCCCTGAGGTCATAGGACCAGCAGAGATGGACAGAGGATTAGCAGCACGAGGTCCAGATGCTCACCTGGGGCCATTCCAACATTCTGTCTCAGGTGCGCTCTGCGCTCAAGGTTGGACAGAGAGTGAAGCACTAAGGTTCCCTTGGAGTCTTTCAACCAAACTGGCTTTCATCATCATAGCTTTCTGCCCCGCATTTCCCTGCTTGTTGAGCCCCAGTGTGGACAACACACTGAAATAGGTCATCTGTGGGCAGATTTTCGGGCAAAATGCAAAGCTGAGTCCAGGCTTCGCCTCGGTGAACTTTACTCATCAGTGATCCATCTGGGAAGCTGGTGTTCCTCCCCCTCTTCTCTTTCATGTTGTCAGAAAAATGAAAAACAAGTGAAAATAACTCTAGGCTTTAGTAGAGTCAGTCTGCAATTGGTCTAGGCAAATTGCACTTGCCAGAAGACGTGAGTGAAGGATTACCTAAAAATTTCAGTCTCTATGTCCTGTACATATCCATAATCTAATAGAAATTCAGTGGTTTGCTGTAAAAATAATTGGATGTGGATATTTCATTACCAAGTGGAACAATCACCCAAACCAGTTACCTGGCTCATGAGCAACAGTGTCACACAGTCCTTATATCATGCCCCTGGGGAGGGGACAGTAATTCGAGGTAGCCCTGACTTGTCTCATCTCATTAGAGCTTCCATGAACAAATTCACAGTGGCTGTTTTGAAGGATTCTCAGAGGGATCGTGGCCATTATCTATCTAGTTGTTTCTTTATTACTTTTTTAATCTTTTCCTTTTTCTCCCTTCCTTCCTTCCTTCCTTCCTTCCTTCCTTCCTTCCTTCCTTCCTTCCTTCCTTTCTTTCTTTCTTTCTTTCTTTCTTTCTTTCTTTCTTTCTTTCTTTCTTTCTTCTCTCTTTCTTTTAAGTTAAAAGCCAAATAAAACAAGCAAAATGAAAAAAAAATGCATCTAAAAATCCCAGTCTACTTTCTTGTGGCCCCTTCAAGCCAGTGGACAACTGAATATAGTCACAAACACTGTCTTTTGGATGATGGCCTTTGTTTACCATAATACCTTTTATCCCATCTTACATATGAATGAACTGAAGCTTGGAGGGGTTTGGCAGCTTCCCCAGCTGGTGAGGGGGAGCCAGGGATTGATCTCAGGAGCTGTAACTTTAGACAATGCAGCACCCAGAGCTGCACCAGACCCAGATTGAAGTCTGGCCATCAGTAAAGATTATAAAGAGAATTGCAGAGGACAACAGCTAATGCTTTATGTTACAGTCCTGGGGACAACAACAAAGGGACCACTGTCCTCCCTAGGGCCCCACGTCATTACACCAGGCACAGTCCCTAACCCTCTGACACTGTGTCCATTCAACATTTCTGGAACGTGCCTCCTGTGTCTGTGACTGTGCACTGACTCATGGGGAGATCCTCCCTTCTCCGTGCAGGAACCACCACTCTCTTGTCCTAGCAAAGACCCCCCACTCCTGAGTTATTTCTTCTAGAGCAGGTCCTGGGATGCAGTTGTCAAGGCTGAAGGGGGATTGTATCAGATGCTGGGAGGAGTCCTGTAGCCACAGCAGACCTGTGTCATGTGTGACGCAGGGCAGTGATACTGTCTGAAATGTCAGTGTTCTTTTCCTGTTTGTGTTCCATATCTAGTGAAATGTCCCCTCTACAGTCATGGACATCCTTGTCTCATGGACGGTGAGGATTTCAATAGCAGGAATGCAAAGAGAAAAAAGAGTCACTGTTCAGAATTTGACATCCCAATGAGAATCCCTGAATCCACAAAGGTCCTGAAAGCCAAGTTTTGAAGACAAAAGAAAACAAAACAAAAAAACAGACAAAAAACCAAAGATCTCCTAAACACGAGGAGAGGAAAGGTCTCCATAAGGTCACTATCATCAAGGTATGAATTGTTTATAGCCTAGTGGAACAGGACAAGAGGGGAGAAGAGTCTCCCCAACAATGGGAGAGGGACAGGGGTAGCCTGCTTGCACTCTTGCTGTGAGAGACTGATCTAGAGAGGGAGGGTGTAGAAGACTCCCAGGTACAGCCTATGGCAAAGAGGGGAGCAGATCACACACCTGGAGGTGACCAAGGGCTGCAAAGACAGAATGTTTATAAAACCCCAGGACACTTGCACACCCATGGGGAAAAGCAAGGGCTCCTTGTATGTAAGAGACTGGATTTGCATGAGTGGCTTTAAGTCACATTTATTTTAAGAATAAATGAACATGGTAGTTCTCAATAGTGTGGAGAGTAATTATGCCCAAAATCTGGATTACATACATGGTTGAGAAATAAAAAGGGTAATTAGTTCACAGAAAGTGGAAGGAAGGGGGTTGATGCATTCTGGGGAGTAGATGTTTGCACTCCCTCCTTAGGCTCATCCCAGGATACTAGCGGATTCACCTTCACTTCCAGTTTTACTCAGATTCTAACAAGGATTAAGGTTAACACACATGCCAGAGTCTCTCTGATAGGTTAGGACATTTTGGCTGCATCAGCCATGTGTGCTCAGATTTTAGTTTCTCAGTCCTGGCTGGGGAAGTCCTTCCCCATGCCCCACTCTCCTCCACCCTAGTTGTGTGCATTCCTGTCGCAGAGAGAACTGTTCTAGGTCAATGACCCATGGTTTGCATAGTGGAGGCTCAGTGAGCTCAGAGGAACCCAGGCAGTCTGGGCACAAATCCAATCCAGGCTGTGCCAGATGGTGTTACTAGAAAGGTCAGGCTTGGTACCAAGGATCATCTTGGAAGGTGAACCCTGCCCCAGGCACACAGGGCTTGGGTTAATGCAGGTGAAATGTGGGCCCCAAGGACCCTCTTCCAGGCACCTTAGGTCAGTCCACACAGCAGTGCACAAGCATATGCAGGTCAGATACACAGCCTGCCCCACCCCTGCTAGCTCAGAGCTCATGATGGAATATAGGCGGAGCAGGCAGAAGGTCCTGGCTGGCTGGTCACAATCACGGACTGAGGGCACGGACAATGGGAATGTCCAAGGGGAAGGAGAAAAGCTGGAACGCTTAGTCTTAAATGTACCTGTTTCTCTGATTATAAAAATGGGACACTAGACAAACAGAAATGTAAGGATGAAAACAAAATGACTCAATTCTCAATGCCAACATAGCCCACCTTGCAGTGTATCTTTTAGGACTCTTAGGCCAAGACTGACAAAGTCTATGTGGTTTCAGAAGAATGAGGTCGTCCATTCCCCGTGCTGTGAAATGTGTTGGGAACGACCATTGTCAGGAACAGACTTGCCTAGTGCTCTATGGGCTCATGGGTGCCGAGAGCAGAGCGGATTGGTAAATGTCAGGTGTTCCTATAACTCACTGAGTTTCCATTGTGAGAGCAAAAGATTAGAATAGAGTTTGTATACAGTGTTATAAAAATCACAATTTCACAGGGAAACATTGAAATCATACTGGGAGAACATTTTTGCTATCTGCTGACCCCTAGTGGTGAAACGTGAAAGGCCTGCTAGAGAAGCCACCTTTGCACACTGGACTGAAGACACTTCCTCCCACATGCTTGCTCCTCTCTAGGGACAGCAGGCACCAGCCCCTGCAGGGTTGCTCCAGGACATTCGCTCCCCCACTGCCCTGGGTATTTCCTTCATTATGCAGCCCCACGATGTGGGTAGCGAAAACTACTCCATTGGCCTGGGTCCTTACCTCAGGGGGCTGACCCTGGGGACATAAGACCTTGCAGCCAGTGCATCTGGACAGGGTGGGAGTGGGGGTGGGGGTGGCCCAGGGCAGAGCTTGTGGGGGAAAGAAGCTGGGACAGGCCTCAGCGGATGAGGTTGTTGTGACCTAGTTCACCACAATGCGATTTGGGGGAGAGTCATTGCTGGAGCCTCGGGTGTCTCTCCTCAGAGCTCACCACATGCGTCTCTTCCAACTGCGTGTTCAGGGCCTTCAAAAGGGAGGCTGAAAATCAGCCCCAGTGGCAGTATGTATATCCCAGGAACCAGCCAGCCCTGCAAATCAAGGCTTGTTTGCCCACAGTGCGCTGGAGAAGCAGCCACCTCTGCTCTGGGGGCTCAGACGCACCATGACCACAGCTTGGGTTGTAGGAACCACCTTCTTACAAAAGGAGCCGCCCGCCGACTCTGCCCTGTCCTCCCCCGCCCCCAGTGAACAGGCCAGTGCAGCTGCCCAGACTTTCCCAAGACCTGTGCTGTTGCTTAGTCAGACCAATTCTGCCTCCGGAGGAAGAGGAGGGATGCTTGTTAGGATGGCAGGGGCGGAGGTGCAGGTGGATTTGATATGTCCACTAGTTTACTATCGCCGCACATGCCCTTCCGATCTGACTTGAGGATCCTAGTTTCAGGGGGTTTGTGGAAATGGCTTACGTTTATTTAATTTGATTGTCTTCTAATAAAGTGATATTAAATTAGTTATTTTCTAAGCCTAAGAGAGCCAGTCTGAAGGAAGGCACCCAGGAACATTCTGGAAAAGAGGACAAAGTTGGGAGTTTGCCCAGAATTAAAAAGTCACCACAGATAAACTGCATTTGCATAATTAAGTTGCAGCTCCTTCCCTGCTGGGTCTAAATGCGTCCTGCCTTGTGCAGAAAGCCTTGCATCTCCCTTCTCCTATCTGGTGTTCCCAGATTCTGACAGTGCTTCCCAGGCAATATGCTGAAGTTCAGTCACTTTGCAAGGAGAAAATGAAGCTACATTGCCAGGGGGAAATGTTCTGGAAAAAGGGCAAGTAGAACCCGAGATTCCCGGGGCTCCAAAGAGCAATGCAGTTACCAAACAATATTCACTTAAAAGATATTCACAGTGTCTAGATATGCCAAGACCTGTTCTAGGCCCAGGGGAGACCACGGCGCACAAGTGGCTAGACTCAGGCTGTAAACAAGTAAGGAAAATGTCAGTCAGGGGTTGGCACCCAACGGCCTAGGAGCCACTACATGTTTTTGTGAAAAACCTTTATTGGGAACACAATCACCCCTTTTATTTCCTCTGGTCTGTGACTGGTTTAGGGACACAAGGCCGTCAGGGGAGAAAACACCTGGTGTATTACAGAAAGGATTGCTGACTTGGCTTAAGTGCAGGGATTCAAAGAGGGCGAATGAGAGAAATGGGATGTGGGCATGGCTAGTTTCCACTGACACTCAGGAGACCCCTCTCTGCCCAGGACATTTAAACCAACACAAGGACAAGACAGGGGAGGCAGCAGCAGAGGAGCTGAGGGAAGGCAGAGGGAACAGTGAGTGCGAAGGGCCTGGGGCAGTAGAGAGATAAGTGTGTCACAGGAAACACACAAAAGGAAAGGGGGATGGGCCTGGCACCAGGGCTTGAGCTTGGTTGGGGGGATGTGGGGGGGGCAGGATGGTATCTGAGGGGATCTGATCAGAGAGGGAAGTGCCTTGACAAACCTGGATCAGGGGATTGGGTGTGGTCCAGGTGTGTTCAGTAGGTGGGAGCAAGATCCAACTCACTTTGGAAATTTCTCTCCAACTGTCCAGAGAGAGACCAGGAAGATATTCGTGTTTGAGATACGATAGCACTTGGATAGGGTTGTCCAGGCTCAGTTACTTTGTGAGATGTGGGCAGAAAAGCAAGAGGCCCCCTTCCCTGGATAAATACTTAAAGTATAAAGTTAAAGCTAACAAACAGGAAATGGCCCATATCCTGCATCCTACTTATGCAAATAACACTGTTCTGACCACCTAGAAGGAGGGACTCGTTTAGAATTCTGATTCCTAGAGTCCCCTGCTACTCCCCGCTCCACCCATCCTTGGCTCTTCACAAGACTGGCAGCCTCACCTGCAAGAGGCCCACAGCCATGGGCATGCCAGCCTCACCTCGGCATCCACCTGCCTGTTGGGGTGGGGAGGGGAGGGCACACAGGAGAATATTCTAAGGCAGAAGCCAAAATTTAGGAAACCCGTTGCCCCTGCTCCTCACTCCCAGGGCGTTACTGTAGGAGGGCATGACTTTCTTAAAGTTGGGCCTCATTTACTTGTTACTACTTCCCTGCCCTAAAAACGTTACAGGGAGCACTCTGGCCCAATCTCCAGGTTCAAATTATACAGGTTGCTCATGTAAATGCTGAAAGTCAGAAAACGAATTTAACAAAAGCACCTGAGACTGACAGTAAGGCCCACTTTTCACCTACTTTCTAGGCTCTATAATCAGGGTGTGCAGGTTAGACATTCCTATATAGTGTTCTTTACAGGTGTATCCTAGAGCCCCACCACAAAAGAATTGGTGTCCTCCGGATACCAACAGATCTTTTAATTTATAAAGGTTTTTTTCCCTCTGTTTTTAAAATGTCCTACAAGAGAGGTGCCTGGGTGCCTAGTCGGTTATGTATTCAACTCTTGATTTTGGCTCAGGTCATGTTCTCATTGTTCGTGAGGTTGAGCCCCGTATCTAGCTCTATGGTGAAAATTAGAACCTCTTGGGATTCTCTCTCTTTGCTCTCTATCCCTCCCCTGATTGAATTCTCTCTCTCAAAATTAATAAATTAACAAAAATAAAAAATAAAATATTTTACCAGATGTAGAGAGAAATAGGAATAATGACTATTAATGACTATTCACTACCCCCACCCCCACCCTTACTTCGCAGAGGAAACAGGACTAATTTTCCCCTAGGCCCTCCCACAGGGGAGGCCCTCCTATTCAGGGGCTAATAGAAGCCACATTTCAGTTGTGTACCCAGAAAGAAGGCTTTTGTTAAAATGCTTTATACAGACTTTACAAAGGTACAAGTCTTTTGATTTCTATTTCAGTGAAAAATCTTTCTGATATAAAAACAAAAACAAAAACGTTTAGTTAAAAAGATGGATCAATCCTTTGATATTCAATCTAGAATCCAGTTCTTTGGGAAATTAGAAACAACCATCTGTGTTTTCCAAATCTCCACAAGACTTGAAATGCAACCCTAAAACAAGTCCAAGTCCACACATATTTACCAATCTCCCAAACTCACCTGTTCCTCTTACAATGTTTGTGGCTATTATAAAAGATCAGGATATTGGAACATATTGTCCTGTACTTCAGAAAAGAAAGAGCCATTTTCATTTTTTTTTGAGAGAGAGAGAACGTGAGCTGAAGAGGGCCAGAAAGAGAGAGACAGAGGATCTGAGGCAAGCTCCGCACAATGAGCTCAGAGCCCGACCAGGGGCTCAAACTCAGGAACCATGAGATCATGACCTGAGCTAAAGCCAAAAGTCAGCCAGTTAGCCGACGAAACCACCCAGGCACTAAAAGAAGGATCCATTTTAAATAGCAGTTACTCTGAAACTTCAGAAAAAATAAACTGTACATTGTTTTCTCTTTCCTACAAGATTACAAATCTTGTCTTAAAATGTAGAGAGAACTTGGGATCATCTGAGAGTGGGGGGGAAAAAAAGAAGGACAAGTGGCCTTTCAAAAAATTTTACTTATTTACCTACTTACTCAATTGATTAATGTAGTGATCTTTTTAAAATACAAACTGCTAAACTGGCTCTTGTGCCCAGACTCTACCACCTCCAGTATCAGTAATCCTAATTTCCACCTTGGAGAACATTTAAAATACTCTCTCTGCAGCTTTGATATAAACTTCCTACCCCCTTCTTTGATAAGACCTAAAGCCATTCTTTGAAATGCAAACTGTAGAGAAAAGGGTATAATCAGGACAAAAAAGTAGAGGTAGCTTTTGGAAAATGTGCCTAAGTCCTCTCCAGAAAATTAGTATTGTTCTTACTATCTTGTCTGTGTATATGTCCACACATGTAGTAACTGTGGGATGATTTCCGTTCCCCCATATGGTATTGCTACCATTAAGTTGTGAAAGAGGTCTATTTAGTTGAAGGCAAGTGCGTGTAAAAATTGGGCATTCTAATAAAATTCAGACAGTAAAAAACCACCTAAAATATTTTTCAAGTTCATGTGATCTGGGAAAATATTTGGTACTAAAGGTAATTTAAGGGTATTGATTTAATTAAAATAGACATGTCTTTAGAATTATCAGCATTAAACGTGAGACTTTTATTGTGTGTTCGCTAAAATTCAGATAAGTTCAGGCTGGTTCTGTTGCAAATTTGTCAAAAAAGGGCATCAGTAAGGAGATATGTATTTTTTATCAGAGAAAAGAAAGTGATTTTTCTCTTAATGTGAGGCTGATTAGGGGCAAAAACAAACAAACAAACAAACAAAAAATCTTAGGACAATATCTGAACGTAAGAAAGAAAGTTGTAAAAGGTTTATGGAAAAGCAATCTTATGGAGAGGAATTTATGGGTGGCCAGTACTAGCTAAAATTAAAATAAACTTGGAGCATCTGGGTGGTTCAGTCAGTTAAGTTCTGGACTCCTGATTTTAGCTCAGGTCATGATCTCACAGTTCATCAGCCCCACATCGGGCTCTGTGTTGACAGTGCTGAGCCTGCTTGGGATTCTCTTTCTCCCTTTCTCTCTGCCCCTCCCCAGGTCATGCTCTCTTTCTCTCTCTCTGTCTCTCAAAAATAAAGAAATAAACATTAAAAAGAATTGAAAAAAATAAAATTAAGATAAATTTAAGAAAGAAATAAAAATGTTTTTGAGACAGAGTGTGTGAGTGGGGGAGAGGTTCAGAGGGAGAGAGAGAGAGAAAGAGAGAATACCAAGCAGTCTCCACACACATCACAGAGCTGGACTCGGGGCTTGATCCTACCACATTGGGATCATGATCTGAGACAAAATCAGGAGTCTGAGGCTCAACTGACTGAGCCACCCAGGTGCCCCAGAAATGAATTTTGATATTAAAAGTACCCTGTTGCAGAGTCCTACTTCAGCTCAGGTCACGATCTCATGTTTTGTGAGTCCAAGCCTCCCATCAGACCCTGCACTGTTAGTGGGATTCTCCCTCTCTCTTCACCCCTCCCCCACTTGTGTGCTCTCTCTCTCTCTCCCTCTCTCTCTCTAAAATATATAAATAAATAAACTATATTAGAAAAGAAAAGGCACCCTGGTGGAAAATTTGTATTCTTGGGCAGGAGTCTGGCAGAAGTGGAGTTAAGGCAAGAGGATTCGAACTTCAAGATGGACCTCCTTCTCCAAGAAAGTCTGGATCTACATATGTGATAGCTCAGAAGAGGGCAAATGCTTTGATATTGCCCATGGAAGTGAAGCCTGTGGTCCTCACAGAGTCATCAGGCAATGGGGATTGCTTGAAGAACTTCAGGCAGTAATTTTGCCTGAAAGCAAGGCTGTCATCATTAACGCTGCTGATCAACTCTTCTTTTTTTTAATGTCATTTTTTAAATGTTTATTTATTTTTGAGAGACATAGAGGCACAGCGTGAACATGGGAAGGGGCAGAGAGAGGGGAGACACAGAATCTGAAGCAGGCTCCAGGCTCTGAGCTGTTAGCACAGAGCCCGACGCGGGGCTTGAACTCACAGACCGAGAGTTCATGACCTGAGCTGAAGTCGGCCGCTCAACCAACTGAGCCACCCAGGGGCCCCTGATCAACTCTTCTGAGTCTTTGAGGGGATCCAGAGTTTCAGTTTCAAGGGAGACCTAGGAAATAAACCAATACACACCTAGCTAAAATGACGAAACAGAAGAACTCCCCTCAAAAGATGTACAGGAAATAGTGACAGTGCAAGAAAAGATGAAATCAGACATAATCAACTTAACAGAACAAGAATATAGAATGATAAACATAAAAACACTCGCTGGGCTTGAAAAAAGCAGAGAAGAAAGGAGGAGGGCCCTCGAGGCAGAGATCAAGGTCTTAAAAAACGGTCAGGAAGAATTAAAAAATGCTTTAAATGAGGTGCAAAACAAATTGGAGGCGGCCACAGAGTGAATCGAAGAGGCAGAAGAGAGAATAGGTGCATTAGGAGATAAAATTATGGAAAAAGAGGAAGCAGCGAAAAAGAGAGAGAAACTGATTCAGGACCAGGAAAGGAGAATTCGAGAGCTGAGCGATGCAATCAAACAGAGTAGTGTCCGTAACATAGGAATTCCAGAGGAAGAAGAGGGAGAGAAAGGAATCGAAGGGGTACTTGAACAAATCTTTGCTGAGAACTTCCCAAACATGAAGAAGGAAACAGGCATTGAAATCCAAGAGGCAGAGACCTGCCCTCAGACGTAACCCGAATAGACCCTCAGCAGGACACATCATAGTGAAGTTGGGAAAATACAAAGACAAACAGAGAATTCTGAAAGCAGCTAGGGAGAAACGGCCCTTGACATACAAAGGCAGACACATAAGGGTAGTAGCAGACTTATCTACAGAAACTTGGCAAGCCGGAAAGGAATGGCAGGAAATCTTCAATGTGATGAACAGGAAGTATATGCAGCCAAGAATCCTTTTTCCGGCCAGCCTGTCATTCAGAATGGCAGGAGAGATAAACGTCTTCCCAAACAAAAAATCTGAAGGAATACAAGAGACCTTGAGGGGGACTCTATGATGGAAAGGTCGCAAGACACCGAGTACCAGAGACATTCTTACAAGCATGAAACCAGAGATAACACCTTAACTCTAAACCCATATTTTTCAAATATCTGAATGCAAACGGACTAAATGCTCCAATTAAAAGACACAGAGTAACAGAATGGATTAAAAAAACAAGACCCATCTATATGCTGTCTTCGAGAGACCCATTTTAGGCTTGAGGACACCTTCATATTGAACGTGAAGGGATGGAGAACTATCTACTCTGCTATGGGAAGTCAGAAGAAAGCTGGAATAGCCACACTTATATCGGACAAGCTAGACTTCAAAGTAAAAGATGTAATAAGAGATGGAGAAGGGCATTATATAACGATCACAGGGACTATCCAGCAGGAAGAGCTAACAATTATAAATAACTACGCGCCGAATTCTCGGACACCAAAATTTGTAAAGCAACTAATTACAAAAGTAAGCAATCTTATCAATAAAAATGTGCTAACTGCAGGAGACCTTAATATTCCACTCACAGCACTGGATAGATCCACTAAACAGAGAATCGCCATAGAAACAATGGCGCTGAACGACACATTGGAACAGATGGGCCTCACTGACATCTTCAGGGCCCTTCACCCAGAAGCAAAGGAATTAACATTCTTCTCTAATGCACATGGTACATTTTCCAAGATAGGCCATATTTGGGGACACAAGGAAGCACTAAATAAATATTAAAAAATTGAGATCATACCATGCACACTTTCAGAGCACAATGCATTGAAACTTGAAATCAACCACAGGAAAATGTCTGGAAAACCCCCACAAACATGGAGGCTAAAGAACAATCTACTAAAAGACAAATGGGTCAACCAAGCAATCAGAGGAGATATTTAAAAATACATCGAAACAAACGAAAATGAAAATACTGCAATCGAAACGCTTTGGGATGCGGCAAAGGCAGTCCTGAGAGATAAATATATTGCAATCTAGGCCCATCTCAAGAAACAAGAAAAATCACTAACACAAAATCGAACAGCACGCCTAAAGGAATTAGAAGCAGAACAGCTAAGACAACCCAAACTCAGCAGAAAGAGAGAAATAACAAAGATCAGGGCAGAAACTAATCATATGGAAACAGAAAAAGTAGTGGAACAGATCAATGAAACCAAGCGCTGGTTCATTGAAAAAATAAACAAAATAAACAAACCTCTAGCCAGGCTTCTCAAAAAGAAAAGAGAGAGAACCCAAATATATAAAATCATGAACGAAGATGGAGTGATTACAACCAATCCCTCAGAAATACAAGCAATTATCAGAGAATACTATGAAAAACTATATGCCATCAAATTGGACAACCTGGAAGAAATAGACAAATTCCTAAACAGCCACATACTACCAAAACTCAAATGGGAAAAATAGAAAACTTGAACAGATCCATAACTAGTGAAGAAATTGAATCAATTATCAAAAATCTCCCAAAAAATAAAAGTAAAGGACCAAATAGCTTCCCTGGGGAATTCTACCAGACATTTATTTTATTTATTTATTTTTTTAAATTTATAATAGTTTATTTTCAAATTGGTTTACATATAACACCCAGTGTTCATCCCAATATGTGCCCTTTTTAATGTCCATCACCCCCTCCCCCCCCCTCAGCCCCCTCACCCTCAGTTTGTTCTTAGTCTTTGAGAGTCTCTTATGTTTTATCTCCCTCCCTCTCTGTGTCTTTTTTTTCTTTCCCCTCTTCCCCTCTACCTGGTTTTTGCTTAGTCTCACAAAGTCCACCTATTCGTGGAAACATATGGTATTTGTCTTTTTCTGACTGACTTATTTCACTTAACATAATACCCTCCAGTTCCATCCATGTTGCTACACATGGCCAGATTTCATTTTTCTCATTGCCACGTAGTAGTCCATTGTATATATGTACCACATCTTCTTTATCCACTTGTCAGTTGAGGGGCACTTGGTCTGCTTCCATGATTTGGCTATTGTCGAAAGTGCTGCTATGAACATTGGGGTACACGCGCTCCTATGCATCTGCATTCCTGTGTCTCTTGGGTAGATTCCTAGCAGTGCTATTGCTGGGTCAAAGGGTAGCTCTATTTTCATTTTTTTGAGGAACCTTCACACCGTTTTCCATAGTGGCTGCACCAGTTTGCATTCCCACCAACAGTGTAGGAGGGTGCCTACTTCTCCACATCCTCGCCAGCATCTATACTTTCCTGATTTGTTCATTTTAGCCACTCTGACTTCTACCAGACATTTAAAGCAGAGTTAAGACCTATCCTCCTCAAGTTATTCCAAAAAAAGGAGAGGGAAGGAAAACTCCCGGACTCATTCTATGAAGCCAGCATCACTTTGATTCCCGAACCAGATAGAGCCCCAGCAAAAAAAGAGAACTAAAGGCCAATATCCTTGATGATCATGGATGCAAAAATTCTTAACAAGATATTAGCAAATAGAATACAACAGCATTTAAAAGAATTATTCACCACAATCAAGTAGGATTCATCCCTGGGTTGCAGGGATGGTTCAACATTCGCAAATCAATCAACGTGATACATCACATTAACAAAAGAAAAGATAAGAACCTTATAATCCTGTCAATAGATGCAGAAAAAGCATTTGAAAAAATATAGCACCCTTTCTTAATAAAAACTCTCGAGAAAGTCGGTATAGAAAGAACATACTTAGGAATCATAAAAGCCATTTATGAAAAGTCCACAGCTCAGATCATCCTCAATGGGTAAAACTGAGAGCCTTCCCCCTGAGATCAGGAACACGACAGGGATGTTCACTCTCACCACTGCTATTTAACAAAGTGTTGGAGGTCCTAGCATCAGCTATCAGAAAACAAAGCAAAATAAAAGGCATCAGAATAGGCAAGAATGAAGTCAAAGTTTCACTTTTCACAGACGACATGATACTTTCCATGGAAAACCCAATAGAATCCACCAAAAGCCTACTAGAACTGATCCATGAATTTGGCAATGTTGCAGGGTACAAAATCAATGTACAGAAATCGGTTGCATTCCTTTACACCAACAATGAAGAAATAGAAAGAGAAATAAAGAAGCAAATCCCATTCTCGAGTGCGCCAAAAACCATAAAATATCTAGGAATAAACCTAACCAAAGAGGTAAAAGATCTCTACGCTGAAAACTATAAAAAACTTATGAAGGAAATTGAGGAAGACACAAGGAAATGGAAAAACATCCCATGCTCACGGATCGGAAGAATAAATATCGTTAAAATGGCAATACTACCTAAAGCAATCTACACATTCAGTGCAATCCCAATCAAAATTGTACCAGCATTCTTCTCAAAGCTAGAGCAAACAATCCTAAAATTTGTATGGAACCACAAAAGACCCCAAATAGCCAAAGTAATATTGAAAAAGAAAACCAAAGCGGGAGGCATCACAATCCCAGACTTTAACCACTGCTACAAAGCGGTAATCATCAAGACAGCATGGTATTGGCACAAAAACAGACACACAGACCAGTGGAATAGAATAGAGAAACTAGAAACGGACCCAAAAGCATATGGCCAACTAATCTTTGACCAAGCGAGAAAGAGTACCCAATGGAAAAAAGACAGCCTCTTTAAGAAATGGTGCTGGGAAAACTGGTCAGCAACACACAGAAGAATGAAACTAGACCACTTCCTTACACCACTCATAAAAACAAACTCTAAATGGATGAAGGATCTGAATGTGAGACAGGAAACCATCAAAATCCTAGAGGAAAAAGCAGGAAAAACACCTCTTTGTCCTGAGCCGCAGCAATTTCCTAAGTGACACATCTCCAAAGGTGAGGGAATTAAAAGCAAAAATGAACTATTGGGACCTCATCTAGATAAAAAGCCTCTGCACAGCAAAGAAGCAACCAACAAAACTAATAGACAACTGAAGGAATGGGAAAGGTTAATTGCAAATGATATATTGTATAAAGGTCTAGAATCTAAAATCTATAAAGAAGAAAAATGAATAATCCAGTGAAGAAATGGGCAGAAGATATGAATAGACACTTCTCCAAAGATGACATCCAGATGGCCAACAGACACATGAAATGATGCTCCATGTCACTCATCATCAGGGAAATACAAATCAAAACCACACTGAGATACCACCTCACACTGGTTAGAGTGGCTAAAATGACTAAATCAGGAAACTGAAGATTCTGGCGACGATGTGGAGAAACAGGCACCCTCTTGCACTGTTGGTGGGAATGCAAACTAGTGCAGCTGCTCTGGAAAACGGTGTGGAGGTTCCTGAAAAAATACAAATAGAACTACCCTATGACACAGCAATAGCACTGCCAAATCATGGAAAGAGATTAAGCGTTGATCAACGGATGAATGGATAAAGAAGAAGTGGTATATATATACAATGGAATACTACGCAGCAATGAGGAAGAATGAAATCTGGCTCTGCGTAGCAACATGGATGGAACTGGAGAGTATTATATTAAGTGAAATAAGTCAGTCAGAGAAAGACAGATACCATATTTTTCCACGCATAGGTGGTTTTTAAGACTTAGCAGGAGGCCATGGGGGAGGAGAAGAGGGAAAAGAAAAAGAGACTCAGAGAGGGAGGGAGACAAAACATAAGAGACTCTTAAAGACTAAGAACAATCTGAGGGGTGAGGGTGCTGTGGGAGGGAGGAGAGTGGATGACGGGCACAGAGGAGAGCACTTGTTGGGATGAGCACTGGGTGTTATATGTAAACCAATTTGAAAATAAACTATTATAAAGTTAAAAAAAAAAGAAACAAATAGGGGTGCCTGTGTGACTCAGTCTGTTAAGCACTAGACTCTTGACTTCAGCTCAGGTCATGATCTCACATTTCATGAGACTGAGTCCCTGGTCAGACTCTGTGCTGACTGCACGGACCTTGCTTGGGATTCTCTCTCCCTCTTTCTCTGCCCCTCCCTGGCTCTCGAGTGTTGTCTCTCTCAAAATAAATGTATAAACATTTTTAAAATGAAAGAAACATACAGACAAAAAGTAATAAATGAAATAAAAATGAAACAAACAAACAAAACTCTTGGGGGCCCTGCTCAGGTTTAAGAAATGTTTTACTGTGGGCCTCAGTTCAGTCCTTGAATGAAAGGCATCTCAGGAGGATCACCTGAAACTTCAGGTGGTGTCCAGTAAAAAGGTGAGTGTCTCTTCTGATGGGAAAGTAGCAGATGGAGAGTTTAGGGAGAGGAGGGCTGAGGAGGTGGAGGACATCAGTCAGTCTTATAGTGTTTGGTCTTCACTACCTCTTGGGTTTCTCATTTTCAGTAACCTTTTGTAATGAATCTTTCAATGCAACTATTTTGGAATTTTGAAGTCTTTTGGAGTCTTCTGCATATGCATTAAAGTAGGTACCCCATTCTGTTTGTTTGGATCGGGACCCCGAATTTCATGTACACATCTTTAATGAATAGTTCTGTACAACTAAATTAATTAAAGACAGTTTACTGTCTCTCAGTAAACTCCCCATAATGGCCACTGTGATCCTACGTTATTTTTAATATTTTTTTTCTTTCTAGATATCTGTACTTTCTGTGGAAAGTAAGCAAGTGTGCCAGAAGCTAGCACACTTGACACTAGAATTTAAGGATCCCAGTAGTTAAGGCTTTGGGTTTTGTGGAGCCAAATTAATACCTAAAAGGGAGGTGTCGTGGGTTGAGGGCTGTCTGGTGTGTCACAGGGTACTAAGTTATAGGAAGATTTTCTTGAGGCTGACAGGTGACCTGGTGTCCCTCTAACCTGTTCTGTGATTACCTACTCCCATTATGGGTGTTTCTTTGAGATGGTCAGAACTCTAGCAGCCTTTAAATGCTCAACCCATGCCATCGAGTTTTGGGGTTTCTTGGTTTTCAAGATCCTGCTGGCAATAGCCTTTTTTTACACAAAACAAGACAAGCAAATATGTACCTTCATTTATTAGCAGAACTATGTCTGGTCACTAGGAAGGCCCCGTGAGCACCACCGCGCATTCCCTTGGGAAACTTGGTGAGGTATTCCACATGGGGAATGTGGCCTGAAAGGCGGGGCGTTGGCTCAGGGCAGACCCTCTGTCAGCTCAGTGGGGCTGCACCTGCCACAGGTGAGGCACAGGGCTGGTCCAGAGGGGCAGGGCCACTCCCAAACCAGCTTGGCCACCACCTTCTGGTTTAGAGATTCGGGGCTTGCAGAAGGTGCTGTCCTCGAGCTTGGCCCCATCATACACCCCACCTGCTTGACTGTGGATGGCAGTGCCATGTGCCGCTGTCCATGTTCACTGGAAATGGAAATGGTTGCAGAAAGACTAGCAGTCCTGCAAGTCTCCTGCACACCCCACGTCCACAGCCTTTCTCCCCAGCATGGTGCAAACTGTGAAAGTTCCTAAGGGAGTAGCTCTTAAAGGTTCTTATCACTAAAAGCACAGACCAGGCAGAAGTTCTGAACCGTGAGCAAAATTTAAAATCTGCTCAGGGCCTTGCCGTTTTCTGTGAGTAACACACTCTCCAGACTCTCCTCTGCTGGCTCCACCGGGTTCCTGCCCTCACCCCTGGCATCCCAGCCGGCAGGTAGGCACTTCCTCCCCGGCTCCTGTCTCTCAGTTCCATGTTTGCTTTTGTGCTGTCCCCTGTCATGGTCTAGGAGGAGTGCTGGCTTTCTGTTGCTTGCATGGTTCCTGTCACCTGGGTCCTGATACCTTGGTGAACTTAGATGTGGTAGCCAGGCTGTGGTCCCTGTGTCCATACCCTTCCTGGCCTGCACTTGCAGGTTCCACAGCAATAGCAAGGACAGGACTCACCAAAAGCGTGGTCACAGAATCCAAAAGTCCAAATCACAAATGTCAAATCACAGATGGTGTTGTTTTCTATTGGGAATGGCAGGTGGGACTCAGCCTTGAGACACATGAGCTTGGATGAACACATCTTCCAGATTTTACAGATCAAAGTTGTTCCCCCCTTAAGCTTTCTTCTTGGAATGCTGCACACACCCAGTGACTCGAGAGCAGAGACCAGCGCAGTTGGGTTCCCGCAGAATCCCATTCCTGTGCATCTCAAAGATGATGATGTTGGAATGAATGTTCCGTAATGTGGTTTCATGTTGCGATTGTCTTCTCCCACAGAGTCTTGTTAGGAGGGAAACGGCTGTCTTCTCCCAGCTTCAGCAGAGTTGTGTGTGGACTCAAACAGAAAACCGAGGGTTTACTGCCCTTCTCCAGGAGCCACCTGAGGGGAGCATGAGGAAATTATGTCATCAGGGGTGTTGTTTCTCCGGAATCCCCCAAGGGAGGGAATTACATTTGGGAAAATAAGAATATAGCCTATCGAATGAGCACTGGATGTTGTATGGAAACCAATTTGACAATAAATTATTAAAAAAAAGAATATAGCCTATAATTGATTTTCCATAAGAGTTTCAATTTTGTGCCTCAAATCCCCTTTTGTACATGATATCACATAGCGTCGTATCTGTAGCCACATCAAAATCAACGGTATTGTAGATTGTGTTTCTAAGTGATGCCTCTCTCCATGAGGAAGGACATCTGGGTTGAATTTTTGGGAAGGGGGGAACATTTTACTGAGATTAACAGCCCCTTTCCATTTATTTTTTTTTCTGAACACAGGAGAAGAATTAATGCTTGGAAAGGAAATAATTACCAAAGTGGATTGATGTCTATAATGTTGCTCACACATATTGCTGGAACTTTCTGAGCACTAAATGTATGCCGAGCACTGGACAAAATACAGTACGTGTGACACCTCATTACATGTCCTCACGACAGCCTCCAGGATATTTTCTCCTTCATTTTACGGAAGCTTGGAGGGGCCAGGTGGGCTGTCCTCATCACACAGCTGGCAATTCATGATGCATCTGGTTCTTCAGCCAGTGCTTAGTGATGATGTCTCCATAAATATATTTTCATACGTACATTTTTCATTATCTTCTGTAATTTTGATTTGATTTATAAGTGTAGGATGAGTTACAGCTTCTCTCAAAGTGTTAGTTTTCCAGATTTAAAGATTAGGCTCAGGTTCAATATATGGACCAGGCCAGTGCTTCTAGTTCAAGGTCAAGTTTCCTCAAGATTTCTGCTGTTCTCCCTAGAGTGAGCCAGCTCCCTGCTGTAGGTTAAATTCTATCCAGTCTGAACCACACGGAAGACAGGATAGGATGAGACCTTGTGTGCATGTGTGAGGGACACAGAGACTGAGAGTGACAGAGACTGAAAGAGACAGAGACAAAGAGATTAGAATCAGAGAGACAAGGAGAGACAGGGAGAGAGTAAGAGAGAAAGACAAAGATATCTAATTAGATCTGTTATCTGGAAATTTTATAGGTCCTCAGGGCTATGAAGCTTAGCCCCAGGAGCCCAGGAGTTACACTGAACCAGCCCCATATCAAGTGACACATGGTTTCTGGGGAGGGAGAAGTGTTATTTGCTGCTCAACTCTCACCCCTCAGAAGTAGTGTCTCCATTCATATTCCTTCTTATCAGTTTTCCACAACTCGAAGAATCTGCAAGTACATTATTCATAAATGCACCTCAGGGTGGTGTGCCAGTGCCCTTCAGCCCCTGCTTAGGGAGACTTGGGTCTCAGGGTTCGGTGACAGAAGATTCTGTTGGGAGGATGTGTACTTTGGGCCCAGGAGCCACCCAGCTGCAGTTAGCACAGAGATGCAGCGGGTCTCCTGGGGAGGCTGCTGACCTGGGTTCAGGTGCCGCATGGGAATCATCTCACTGGATCCTCCCGACTTCCTGAGCTTGTGTCAGAAACCCACTTGGGAGAGAAGTACGCCAGGGCTGAGAGACATCGTGTGCATCTGACTAAGGCAGAGGCTGAAACCAGGGTCTGACTGTGCTGTGTATATGGGTGAGGGAGGGAGGAGGAAAACTGGATTTGCTGCCAACATTCATGCTTCATGAGATCTCACTGGATAAGTTGGATATTTGGACCTCTTGTGGACAATTGGAGGCTCTGGACACACTGGATTCACTTACATGCCTGAGGCTGTTTAGTGGGGAGAGGGGGGCTGCCTGGGACAGTGGGGCTCAAACTCTGCGTTTCACCCCCTCTCTCCCCAGCCCCTCACCCAGAGTCCAATAGACCAGGAGAGAGAGAGCTCAGAACCAGGCTGTCCCCACTCCCAGGTGTGAAATTTTGTCCTGTGACAGAAATGACATTTCAGGGATACATTGGAGTGTGTGACCCTGGGCTAGTGCCAACCCATGTGTATATCAGAGGAGGAATTCAGCCCTAACCTGAGGACCAGAGCCAGGCAGTCTCCCAGAGGCCCAGACAAGATAGGGAAGATGGAAACCCCACAGGGGCTGGTGTTACTTAATGCCCACGTGGGCGGTCTGCTCTGAGGAGTGGGGAGGGGCTCCTTCCAAACAGTCCCTGGAAGTGACAAGACACATCTGCAGTTAAATGTAGACCTGCCTGCGGCCAAGGAAGAGCCAGGAGCTGTGTCTGCAGGCTCTGTAGCCGGTCTCTTCCTGCCCATGAGGGGCAAGCACGCCCTGGAATGAGGGGCCCGGCTGGAGGCAGCAGCACGTGGAGCCTGGAGACCCCTGTCCTCGAGCTGCTGACTCACTCATCATGTCTTGAGCCCCTGAAAACATTTTTAAGGGAGTTCTCCAAAAAGCAGACTGCGGGGCAAATCTGATGTGCCATGAGGGCTTCCCAGGAGGGGACTGTTAATGGACAGGGACAGACTCCATGGGGCAGCTGAGGCCTCCAGGGAAGGAGGTCAGGTTACAGACAGAGCAGCATTGTCACTGTATGGTGGCTCTCCAAGTGTCTGCAGGGCCTGTTCCACCCTTCCTAGGCCACAGCCCTGGACACCCTTGCCCCCTGCTGGAATGCTCAAGTCTTTATTCTTTTCCCCAGAGAGATGCCGACATGGGCACACTTATATCGTATAGACAGCAGGCAGTTGGTTTGCCTCAGATCCCTGGCCCTTTGCACTGTCGTCTCCAGAAAATGCTGGAGGATAGGGGCTGAGCCACCAGCCAGGATGCAGAACAAAGTGGTATGTGTGGATCCTGGCTGCCTCTGTCTGCCACAGCTCAGGGTCCATGGTATCTTCCCCACACTGTCTGTGTGGCTGCCACACACCAACTGAATTTCGCAACTGTCACATGTGGGCTGCAGGAGGAAGGAAATACCCAGAGCAGAGGGGGAGCGAGTGTCCAGGAGGAGTGCTGCAGGGGCTGCTGCCTGTTGTCCCCAGAGAGGAGCACAGGGGAGGAAGTAGTCTTCTGTCCAGGGTGCAAAGGTGGCTTCTCCATCAGGCCACTTGGGGTCAGCAGGTAACAAAAGTTAATGTTTCTCTCTATGATTTTGATGTCTCCACATGAAATCATTATTTTTGTAATATTGTATATGAGTCTTTCCTAATCTTTTATCCTTCCAACACAAATCAGTAGGTGCAGGAACGTATTTCATTTGGCAAATCTGGTCTGCTCCAAGGAAGCCAGAGGCCATGGTGCCACTGAGACAAGTCCGTCCCTCATGGTGCTTGTCCAGGACACAGGTTTGATGGCATAGAGAGTGGGGAGACCCATTCTCGGGAAAACCGTATAGCTTTCGCCAGACAGGACTAAGAGCCTGCAGAGAAGCACACTGCAATGTGGACCACGTTGCCACTGAGGGTTGAGTCATTTTGTTTTCTTTACATTTCTGTTTTCAGGTGTCCTACTTTTATAATCAGAGAGACAGATTCAGTTAAGAATAACTGTTTCTGCTCTTCTCCTTCCTGCCTTGTCCAAGCCCTGAGTCTGAAATCTTTGCTCTTATGCAAGGGCTTACTTTTGTGTTTGGATCACCAACGGTGAAAGTCAGGCAGCCCCGGGTGAAATGGTCCATTGTTCAGGTCTTGCAAAGTGTGTCACTATTCCCTGCAAATGAAGGTACTAACTATAGCTGTATCTCAGCTCTCAGCTCTCAGCTTGCCTCTCACCGCCCAAGTCCCAGCCCTGAGGTAGACATACTAGCTCTGCTCTCAGGACAATGGAAGAGAGACAGGCAGTCCCGCAAGTAATGGGGTGGCAGGTCCATGGGCACCACTTCTGGGGACCCACAGGCTCTAGGTCCAGATGCAGGGGACCCAAAACATGCAGTCCACCTAACCTCACAGGTCTCATCATTACTGTTTGTGTGATATTTTAAAGGTGATTCATTATTTTCATTTACTAAAAGACTTTGATTTGACAAGAGGATCATAAATATCCTTCCCATAACGGAAAAGCAATACTGCCGCCATTGATAGAAATATTGTGTGAACAGCCAACCATGTGATTGCCATCTGGTACGTGCAGTTGCTCGGTCCCGCTTTCTCAACAGGGGAGATTAGTAGGCATGTAGGAAATGCTGAGGACTTCAGGCCGCAAATTGAGACTTGCCCATAGAGTGACCGAAAGCCCTGGAGGGGATTCCATAAAGGAAGACCTATCTCACTGTGACACTCAGCGGCACCGAATGCCACGGACTGCTCCTGTGTGCAGTTACTGTTGCTTCGACACAAACTGTCTCACGTACCAGAGTGGTATTGCATCATCCCCATCAGTCAGGGTCCTGGGGGGGGACATTAATGGAAGGGCAGAGTCATGGGCAAAATTCACAGGAACACCCAAGAGACAGCGAAGGATCTGGAGGCTGGGGAAGAAGGAAGCCATTACCTCCGCTGGGGCAGAAAGACAAGAAGAAATCCTTTCCTGAGAGAGCTGGAGCCCAGGGTGAAGCCGCTCAGGGGTCTAGAGTCACAGACACACAACTGGAATCAGAGAAGCAGCAGGGAGTGAGGGGGAAGGAAACAAGTGAGCCTTCTCTCCCCCCCGCCCCTCCAATTCACCCACTGACTGACCCCAAGTTGAAGCCAAATGGCAGGCAAGCCTGGGAGAGGCTGCCCATGGGGGCTGCTTTTTGGGGACTCTTTCTTTAGAAGAGTGGGTGCTCTTTTCTCATGGCAACATTCTCCTGAATGGCCACCGTTCTCTCTCGTGCTTCAAAGAGACCCTCTCATACAGGGAGGGCTGTGGCATCACACTGCCTAACCCCAGAAGTCAAGGTTGTCTCTGGCGTTTCTGTGTGCAGAGCTCCACCCAAGGTTCTGACTGGCCCATTGTGGGTCCTGGAGTGGCCCTGCTTAAACATTAAGGGGTGGGGGACATGGAGTTCCCTGATGGCTTGGCCCAGGGCCCCGGGGCGGTGCTGGGACAGGAGCCATCCTCCCCATGAGGAGGTTACTGCTAAGAGGGGAAGGGGACAGGAGAACTCTGGACAAAGGAAAGCAAAGGACTGTGAGAGTCTTTCTCCTTTTCTCAGGTGCAGGTGCGAGGCCTGGCACATGTTCATCAGGACGTGGGGCAGCCTGGGCTCCAGGAATGTTAACATAAAACAACGAGGCATATAACCCAAATCTGAAGGGCTTAAGGACTGCGACGCTCACTCCCACATCCTGGGAAAGGCCTTGGGGGACAGGCCAGGGGCCTTTTGAGGTGTTCAGTTCCTGAAGTCAAGTGAGGCAGACCTGTCTGGTGAAGTCCCACCATAGGTAGCTGGCCCCACCCCCTGCAGGAAGGAAGAAGCCAGAACATGGCTCACCCCCTGCAGCCAAGTGAGACTCATAGGTGCAAGGTCTTAGGAGCCAGAAAGAACAGCCTCATGGGACCACTGTTCCCAGCATGGATGTGAGGGGATATGCTCCCTGGGCGGTACTGCTTGTTGGCACAAGGTCACCTTGGGCTGCCCTGTGGTGCCTGAGGTCTCCTTATGGAGAGGAGCTTCCCAGGGACCCAGAGCCTTTATGCAGTGGCAAAGGACTTCTGTGGGTTGTGATTTGTTCAGAAATCTGGATTATGAGTCTTGGAAAAGGTATCAGAACTGTGTGGGCGGGAATTCTGGTGGACACTTAGCAGGAAGGGGTATAACTACAACTACAGGATTCCCCGAAATGATAAAACCATACTGAGTCTCATCAATGTCCAGAATCCACAGGGTTGTCACTAAACCTGAACGGTGTGACCCTGGAAGAGCCCCTCCAACATAAAGGGCGGATCTGGCTGTACTTCTGGATGAAGCCACTAGATGGCAGCCAAGCTGCAAAACCCTCAGGGAAGTCTGGAGGTCTGAGGCTGAGAATGAATGCCTTTGTGAGGAGGAAAAGATTTCCAGTTTTGCAAGATGAAAACGTTCTAGAGATGGCTGGTGGTGTGGGTGCACAAGACTGGCTGCCCCTGTGCCCTGCAGGTAAATGTGGATAAAAACGAACAGTTCTGAGATATGTCTCTCTTACCACAATTTCTTAAAAACAGAGTGAAAAACCATCAAGTTGAAACCTAAAAATAACCAGGTTAGAGGAAAGCTTGCAGAGGAATATGCATGATTACCCACTGTGTTTAGAGTATGCAGACAAGTTGGGCACCCAAAAATGGCTGAGATAGAAAACATGATCCATTGCACTTTGGGAGAATTAGATATTTGTTACTTTAGGGAAACGTCTAAAGTGGTATCAAAGGAGGAAGGATTAAAAATTTTATTTGTCTGTTTTTCTCTTTTCGTTTTCCATTTCCCCCCGACCCCGATTTGAATCCATATGTGGGATGGCACCAGAGTCTTGTCTGGAATTTGGATCCCTGAGGACTTAATTGAGCCAAACTGTTTATTAGGTGCATGGTTATCAGAGTCATTATCTCCAGACCTTGGCTGAGCAGCTATTGTGAGCACCAGTCGTAAGCTCACTACAAAGCACAGAGACAGGTTCACCCTTGTGCCTGCTCACCCAGGTGGGTCACCAGGCTCAAGTCAACAGTGCCTGTAACATTGGCCCTAGGGGTTATTTTCAGGGATGGGAGCTGTATTTTGGGGGCTACCAGAGAGTGAGATCAGACTTGATCCTTGCAACCAAAAGTCATGTGCTGCTGAGAGGCTGGAGCCTCAATCCCTCAGGCCTGGGACTCAGCAGCTTCCAGACACGGGCCAGGACAGGGAGGGGAGCTCAGGTCCCTGCTGAATACTATGGAGGAGGGAAGGCCAGGGAGGAGCCCCTGGAAGGGTATATTAAGGATGGTCAGCTCCCTGTCATGGGCACCTCTGGAAATGTGTGTGGCAGGAGCGGGAAATGAGCCAGGGACAGCTGTTCATCTTCCAGAACCCCAGCCTCAGATGCATGCTGATTGTAACTATTGCTCACAGAGCCAAGTCTTTGTTCCTAAAGAATGAAGAAGAATGTGGGCGTGGGGAGGAAGGCAGGAATGAAGTTGCACAAGTTTCTACAGTAGAGGTTCCCCTGAGATGAGGCTGTGATGTTCCATCCCTCGGGGGCTGATGTTTGGTTAGGGAGCCTGGCCAGGTGCCCAAGGCTATGACTGCAGCCTGCGGGACTCCTGTCTGGGGCACAGAAAAGGGTCTGAGGCCAGCTCTGGGTAGATGATGTGCCTTGTCCCCTGAAATCACCGAATTTACAACTAAAGAGACTCTCAGAGGGTTTGATTAAACCATTGTCTCTGTGACCTGAAACCAAGGTCACAGATTTAAGAGATTTAAACTGAATTTTATCTTCAATTATTACAATTCAGAGTGTGTCAGGTCATCTGCCCACACTTGGGGGCTGGTTATTCTCCTGTGCTAAGTATTTATAGTATAATAGAGTATGTGAGAACGTGTTATGAGTGTTCATGTATATGTTTACACTGTGAAAATGTGTATGCGTATGTGCTTTTGTGTATGTGCATAAGTATACATGTGTGCGTGTGAGTATATGTAACTGTATGTGTGCCCTTGTGTAAGCATATGTATATACATACATATATATACATATATAAAACTATTTTAAAATAGTATTAACATTGTGTTAATCAATCAGGCAATCGGGAGGGAATGAGAAATTAAGAAGAAAGGGGTTCTCAGATCACAGGCTAGAGATCCCAATCAAAAGAAAAAGAAAGAAAGAACCAAACACTTAAAAGAAAGAAATACAGGAAATTCAGAGTCTCAGAATTATAGACATTTATTCAAATGAAAAAATCTCATCTTAGAACAAAATCACCCCGTGGTCCTATTTCTTCTCCATTTCATAAGACTAGTGACCACATTGCTGTGGTCAGTGTGGCTTTCAGGTTTACTTGTTTTGTTTGTCTAGAAGTGTTTGCTCTGTGCTGTACATAGAAATGCAGGAAAAGCCAGTCAGGTGCTTTCCCATGAAATATTTCATGGCCTCATGGATCCTATCTCCTGACACTGTAAAACTCACCCTGTGTTCCCTAGTCTGGTCCTCACTTTGGGAAGACCAGTGATTCTGGCTGCTCTTGAAATGCTCTCACACACAGACCTGTCGTTAGGAGGAAACCTGGAGTCATGCACATGTCAGACGACGATCCTGTCATGAAACACAAGGGTCAGTGCATCTCTATTCGATAGACCCTAGGATGGAGAATGGGAAGAGCAGGTTTTACGTCACAAGAGTGTTCATATTTGCACCTGAGTTTCACATCCCTGTCCTTCCTTCCATGTTACATAGCAGCCCGGATTCCTGGTCCACGACAGCCATGTAAACATTTGTTACCACAGTTACGATGCTGCTTGTGGATTCCTTCATATCTTGAGAGGTGCACAGTGGAGGACAAGGTGATTGTGAGTCAGGGTGTCCTAGGTGCCACCAGCTTCTCCTGAGTGTCTGGCATGTGGAAGGACAGTGTTTCTGTCAATAAAGCCTGGCTTGTTATTGAAAGCCAGGAGCTCAAAAGTCTGATTTTGCAAGTTAAATCCTGAACACTTGAGTTTTATTTTCGTTTATCCTTTACTACACTTCCCAAGGCAATGGATGCTTCTGCTGAATCAAGGATTGGTGGTATATATGAATGTGAATAAAAAATGAACATAAACCTTCCAAAAATATTATCCTTATCAAGTTGAAATTGAGAGGCTGAGAGGAGAGGGGAGTGAGGTGTTAGGGTTTCACGGAGACAGAGTTCAATGGGAGATGAGGAAAGTTCTGGAGATGGATGGTGGTAAGGGTTGCAAACAAGGTGAATGTACTAAATGAAAATGGTTAAAGGGGTCAATTTGGTTATGCCTATTTCACCATAGTAAAAAGCAATTCTGCTTGCTTCTCAGTGAGCAGGTGAGTGTGGGAAGCTGTCTTGCCCCTTCCGGAAAAAGAACAAGGAAGAAGTTGGGCACCATGGTGGTGTGTGGTCTCAGGAGGGCAGTGCTGACCACCTGGGGTCCAGCTCCCTGGTGCTGTCATTGTGAGTGTGGCCAGCCAGCCAGGACCTTCTGCTGCCCCACCTGTCTGGATAATGAGCTCTGAGCAAGCAGGGCTGCAGCGGGCTGTGTATCTTCCCTGCAGCAGTGTATTTCCTGTCTGACTCTTACAAACGAGCTGCACAGACTGCTGTAAGGTGCCTGAAGGAGGGGCCTGTAGGGCCTACATGCCACCTGCATTCAACCTAAGCCCTGTGCACCTGGGGTGGATCTCCTCCTGTACTGGTGATGGTTAGCACCAAGCAGACCTTTCTAGTAACACCATTTGGCACAGCCCATGTTGGATTATTTCCCAGACTGCTTGGATTCCTCTGATTCAAGTGCTCACTGAAACTCCACTATGCAAATCATGGGGGTAATGACCTCTGAACAGTTCCCCTTTGAAACAGGAATGCACACAAGTCAGGTAGAGGAGAGTGGGGACTGAGCTCCCAGTCAGGACCTGAGCACACATGGCCAATAAATGCTTTCCTGTGCTCTTAAGATCTCTGGCCTACCCTGAGATTTAAGCCTTAGAAAGTGTCATCTAGGTTTCCCTGCTGACGCTCAGGTCAGAGGGCCCACTTATCTAAACTTCTCAATGTCCACAGAACTGCCACATTGCCATCCTGTGATCGTCCTGTGATCTGTGATCTGTCTCTCCAACAGGCAGAAGAGGGCCGTGTCCCAGCACCTCAGGACATCCGAGAGGATCAGTCGCTGCTGTTTACTGTGGATCTGCTAAGTGGGAACGAATGCACCATGTTCTTCTCATTTCCTGACCCTCAGGGAGGCTCACTGTCTTCCCATGGCTTTGCCTACTATTTGTATTTTCTCATCACAAACTGTAGTCTTATTTTCTTAGTTTATTTCCTTGAGGTGATTAACCTTTTCCCCCTTTATAGGTATGATCCTTGATGTGTGTTTTGTGTTACATGTTACAAACTTTTTCTCCTGTGCTGTGGAGTGTCTTTTAACTTTGTTCATGGGGTGTAATTTCCATTTTGACGTAATCACGTCTATCTTTCATTTACACCTTGTGCTTGGTGTCTTTTGGTCCCGTGTAAGATCATAAATATACTCCCTTTTATCTTTTGTAATACTTTCATACTTTTGCTTTTTATGTGAAGTTCTGGAATCCACCAGCAACACGTTTTGGGGATCTGCTTCTGTTTTCTTCCCAGATCGCCAACTAATTATTCACCATTCTCTTCCCACTGACTTAAAACAGCATGCTTTCTTCTTATTTTTAAAAAGCATTGATTAAAATAATCATATGGCTTTTCTCCTTTTGTTTCGGCTCTGCCTTCCAGTTGCTGAAGTCCATTGCCCCAAGTACAATGCAAACCAGTGAATGTTCCCACCTTCTCCAAGTGGGGCCAGACCTGTACAGTATACTTTGGGGGATGAAAATGGAAAGAACACTTGGATTCTCCCTGAGATAGTCCCAAGCATCCAACTTGGGAAGGCAATCGGGAGGGAATGAGAAATTAAGAAGAAAGGGGTTCTCAGATCACAGGCTAGAGATCCCAATAGTTCTTCCACCCCCTGCCTTTGGAAGGATGGTCACCCCGACACCATTCCACCAGTGCCACCTTTGATACGTGGCCTCTGAGAATGGAATAATGGGGCGGGGGCGTAGTCCCAAGCTCTTCCTAGCTCCTGTTCTCAGTTTTGGCATGCAGACACAGATCACTAAATCATCACTAAATATATCACCGTCTGCCTTCAATACACGCTTTTTTCACATCTTGTAATGGCATCGACTAAATGGAAAGTAGACATAGTTTTCTTTGTTGAATAAGCATGAACCTTTTCTTTTGAACCCTTAGCTGGACTGCTGTGATGGCTCTATTGTTTTGGTCAAATCAGTTAAGGACCATTTGACAGGGAGGTGAGCCCAGACCATTGTCAACAAGTTTTACTTCTGTGCAGACAGCAATTATCAAGAAAACATCAGAATACAAGTCATCAGCTTGGGAAACAAAAGCAGATCTGGGAAGATTACAGTGTACTGGGCGGTATGGACAGGGCCAATCAGTCCCAACCCCCAGGCTTTAAGTGGGTGGCCTGGGAGCCACTGCCCCACATCAGAGAGCCTGGGGCTACACCTGCGGAGGGCATCTGCACAGCTGCACGATCTGGTGAGCACCACCGCTGGGGCTGGGATAATCCTTGTGTAAGTACTTCGTAGGATAAATTCTATGTTTTTACTCCATTCTAGTGGCTCTAACATCTCACAAGAAAGGAGGATGGATTTTTAGACAGATCAGTCTAATCATAGACTCATTTTTTTTTCTCTTCCTAGGTTTTGAAACATGCATCCTTTTGTCTTCCTGACTGCCCTTTTCTTGGGAATACTCTCAGCTACTCTAGAGCTTGATCCACGTTTAGATGATCAATGGATCCATTGGAAGGAGCTACACGGGAAACAATATGGCGCGGTTGGTAACATCTAAACCATCACAGAGAACGTCTGTACTGGTGGGATTACATAGCACAGGGTACCGTCTTGAACCCACTCTTCCCAAGGCAATAAGCAAAGCACTGTGACTGTGCACAGTGTGAGAATATGTCCTGCTGTGTGGTTGCTGCAGAACAGCTCCCTGAAGCATCAAGTCACTCCTGGCTGTGGTTTCTCCTCCTCTCTGTGAACACATCCACTTGAAGCAGGTCAGTTGGTTTTAAATACAAGAAAAATGATAAGTTATATGTTTGCTTCTAGGTTGAAAAATGCAGAAGAGCGGTGTGGGAGAAGAATATGAAAATGATTACAAAGCACAATCGGGAATACTATGAAGGGAAACATAGCTTCTTCATGGAAATGAATGTCTTTGGTGACATGGTGAGTGTGGCAGGGATTTACTGAATGTTATGTTCTTTTTCTCTTCAGTATTTACCCACCAAAATCTCATGCTTGTCTGCATTCTACTTTCTTTTCCCTGAAGACAAATGAAGAATTCAGGCACATGATGATTGGCCTTAAAATCAAGAAGGAGAATAAGAAAGTGTCTAAAGACCGTTTCTCTGCTGGTATCGATGTACCTGTGTTTAGGAAGAGTCAGACGCCTGCTGTAAGTCTTGTGAGTATCAAGGATGAATATTCATCAGATCAGGTTTCTCTACAAGAGGAAAGCCAGGAAGAAAGTGGGCCTCTGCTCTGGTTTACTGCTGTGGAAAAATATGCTGTTGCTTTGTTGTGTGTGTGTGTTTTTTAATAATGTTCATTTAATTTTGAGAGAGAGAGAGAGACAACACATGAGTGGGGCAGGGTCAGAGAAAGAGCGAGGCACAGAGTCCAAAGCAGGCTCCAGGCTCTGTGCTGTCAGCACAGAGCCCAACACAGGGCTCAAACCCACAAGCCCTGAGATCATGACCTGGCCTGAAGATGACACTTAACCCACTGAGCCATCAAGGTGCCCCACCATTGCTTTGTTTTAAAAGGTTTCATATAATGGACTGTTGTCACTCTTACTATTTGTTTTGTAGACTGAGACCTTTATCGTTTGTTTTCAGGGTCGCTGTGCTTCTGGCTGGGCCTTTAGTGCAGCTGGTGCCCTTGAAGGACAAATATTCCGGAAAACTGGCAGACGTGTTTCCCTGAGTGTGCAGAACCTCTTGGACTGCTCTTGGCCTCAAGGCAATGAGGGTTGCAATGGTGGTCTAATGAGTAATGCCTTCCAGTATATTAAGAGGAATGGAGGCCTGGCTACAGAGAAATCCTATCCATATGTTGGAAGAGTGAGTGGAGCTCCTCACTTGTCATTCCAGCTCTGCTCTTAGAGTTGAATGCTTTTGAAGGAAACAGACACCATGTTTAACATTCACATTATCAATTGTAGACTTTCTATCTGCAGACTGTCAGGACTGTCACTAAATGGTATTAGCCTGGCACAGTTCTCTGCTTAGATGGTTGCCACATAGCTATTTTTGTCTCTATGTTACATGGAGATATGGGTACTTTTCTATATAGGGTACGAATTTCTCCAGAGTGAAAAACTTCTTATGGACAGGTAGACCACGAGTGCTTCATTGAAACCATGCTAGTTAGTATTGCTTTTTTTAAAAGTTTATTTGTTTTTTAATTTTGAGAGATAGTAGGAGAGATCACGAGAGGTGGCAGGACAGAGAGAGAGAAGGAGAGAGAGAATGCCAAGAAGGCTCCAGGCTCCATGCAGAGCCCAACAAGGGGCTCATTCCCACATCTGTGAGATCACAACCTGAACCGAATTTCGACACTTAACCAACTGAGCCACCCAGTCACCACTCATACCAGTTAATTTTTCCATTTCGAAACAATATATAGCATTAAACTTCCTGGGATGCTTCACAACAAACTTGACTTGGAAATCTTTCACCTGTACTGTCTCAAAGTCATGTTCCCAGGAAGTGGATGGTAGTAATCAAGTTTCTTTTCCTTTCCTATTCAAAGGATGGACCCTGCAGATACAGTCCTCCGTATTCTGCTGTCAATATCACTGCTTTTCAGTCCATCCCTCAGCTAGAGGAGTCCCTTTGGGCGGCAGTGAAACAACTGGCGCCCATCTCTGCTGCTATAGATGCAAGCTTGGATACCTTCCGCTTCTATAAAGGAGGTAAGCATTTGTTGATGTGGAAATTTAGATAGAAAAATTGGAAAACCACCCTAACAAACAGCAAGAGTGACACTTTGGCATGTAGAATTCAATGTAGAATTTTGGGTTGTGTGGATTTAACATAGTTATTCATTCTGTACATGTAGTATTTATGCCTGTTGTTTCCATTTGCCATGACTTGACCCAAATCCCCACAGAGTTTAAGTATATCACAAATATATTTAAATGGCTACATAATTTGATTGACATAGCTTACTTTACTTTTTTCTAAATGTTAGACCTTGAAAAGTTTTAAATAATTTTGCTACTGAAGTTAACACTGGAAAGAAACCCTTGGCTCGGGTAATTTTATGTTCTCTGCTCTTTCCCTAGGCTGACATCGTATAAGTAGAATATTAAGGTTTCGGTGCGTGATTGTTTTTAATGCTTCTTGACGATTATTCTGAAAGAGATTGTGACAGTATTTCTCCTGGTGTGAGATGAGAGTCTAAATCCCAACCTTAGCTAAACAAAAATATCTGACTTTTAAATCTCATCTCAATTCATATCACAACTGAATTTTCAAATGTCTCCCCTACTGTGGTTGATAGGCTGGGTTACTATCACATGTCACATGGGAGTCCTCACCCCAGCATTGAATATTACTTCCCAGGCGTTTATTATGATCGAAAATGCAGCAGCGAAAACCTGAATCACGGTGTTCTGGTGGTTGGCTTTGGCACTCAAGGAAAAGGATCGGATAAGAAAACATATTGGTTAGTCAAGAACAGGTATGGAAATCCAGGTATACGTACGTACTTTTGAATTTCAAAAGGGAATCTGTTTTGAGAACATTTCTGAAATCCCAG
The DNA here is from genome assembly GCA_030068075.1 of Paguma larvata. Taxonomy (NCBI): domain Eukaryota; kingdom Metazoa; phylum Chordata; class Mammalia; order Carnivora; family Viverridae; genus Paguma; species Paguma larvata. The sequence continues at coordinate 63,416,477 of CM057832.1, forward strand.
CAGTGTTTATCCCGTGTAGGAGAGAACACAGATATAGTCATTGATGACAACATAAGATACTGCCTCAGGCTTGCTAGGGTCCTGATACAGTTCTGGTACCACTTTATTTCTAAATTGGAGTTTTTTCAGTGTTCTGTAACACATCCGTTCCCAAGAGTTTCCTTTTCCTACTCACCTTGCAGTTTTGTGAATGAAATGGGGATAGGATTCTGTGCTGGGTTAGAACTCAACCATGAACAAGAATGGCCTTTCCTGATTCTTCCTGAATCTGTCCTGGGCTCTGGTTCTCTGGTCAGTAGGATGTTATTGTTCAAAAAGTTATATGTTTTTGATTGTTTGTAATAGTCGAAACCCCTGTCTTTTTTCAGCTGGGGCAATGACTGGGGCATGAATGGCCACATAAGAATTGCTGCGGGCCGGGACAACCACTGTGGAATTGCCACCAGGGCCAGCGTTCCTATCTGATGAGATGATGGTGATGAAGAAAGCCTTGACGGGCAACAGAATATCCAGGAAATTGATTTTATTGTAAAGTCGACCACATCTTATTCTATGGGGTAAAATACTTGAATCACTGAAGATCCAAGTTGTGACTGGATCTGGATTCTGTGACTGCTCACACTGGTGACACAACTACTTCTTTAATCTCTGCTCTAATCAATGGTGTGTGATTAACTTGCTTAATCAATTTCGAATGCTCATTTCTTAATTTTTTAAATTTAGTTTTGAGAGATACAGGCAGACAGAGTGTGAGCAGAGGAGAGGTAGAGAGAGACACACACACACACACACACAGAATCCCAAGCAGTTTTTAGGCTCTTAGCTGTCAGCCCAGAGCGCAACATGGGGCTTGAACCCATGAACCATGAAATCATGACCTGAGCTGAAGTCGGACGCTTAGCCGACTGAGTTTCCCAGGCACCCCTGAATGTTCATGCTTGAAAAGGTTGCAAAAAAGTTGCACCTTTTAAAATAAAATTTACTTGCATATGTTGGGGTGTGATTCTCTTTTTAATACATAAACTGCTTTATGTAAAAAATACAATGCTTTTGTAGGCAGGAAGAAATATCCTCGTTCCCCCAAAATTCTTCCAACTGGTTTAAGAATTTAATTGACATGAGACAGGCTAATGGGAGAGAACAAACACACAAAAAACCCCTTTAGTTTTATTCACAGGCAAGGTGGCCCAATAAGGAATTTGAGCCCAAGGAAATGGTCAAGGCAGGCAGGTTTGTTTTTCTGTTTTTGGCAGTTTTTATATATTTTAGACAAAGACAATAATTTGTGAGGATTGACGGGAAAAAGAAAAGGTGTGTGAGAGTTTTAATTGCAGGAATTCTAAGTGGAATCTGAGCTGAGGTTGCAGATGAGTAAAAAAGTAACAAGGTTGTTCCCACAGCTTATCTCAGCTTTGAAGCCCCATCTCTGCTGATAAGGATGACTCTTTACCTGATAGTACAGGGAGGGGACTTTTCATATGGGACACTCATTTCTCCCTTTTGGGGGTCACAGAAGACAGTCTTGGTGTCCTTGTACCAGCTGTGTCCCAAGTGCTTCAACTCAAGATCACCAATACGCCATGTGGCACATTTTGGGTGGCCTCCCTAGGCCCCCACAGTTTCTTTCTCTGAAACTCCCCGGGACGTTTACATACTAACTAGCTGAGTAGGTGACAGTGGAGACAGAAATCCATTTAGGACTGGGCAGTAAGAAATATGCAAAGAATTTAAAAAGCATAGGTCATCATGAGGATGAAAACACAGGTGAAGGAGGATGGGAGATACTGGCTTCATGAATCAGTCATGGACTCAAGTGCACAGCATAGGGAATATAGTCAATGGTATTGTAATAGCGCTGTAGGGTGACAGGAGGTAGCTACTCTTGTGGTGAGCACAGCATAGTGTATACATTTGGCAAGTTACTATGTTGTGCACCTGAAACTATGGTAGTATCGTATGTCATTTATACTCAAAACAATTGGGAAAATAAAAGCAAGAAGATGAATAAACAGAAAAGAACACATTTCCCCACATCTCATGAAACGGGTCCCACAGTCCTGGAAATAAGCAGCGTTTCACTTATCTGTTGAAAATATTAATCCCGTTTTAAAAGCAGATTTAAATTAGTATGTGCCTCCTTTGGTTTAGAGAAAAGCATCATTTTCCACTGATGATTGCACTAGCTCCCCCTGCTGGGAAGTTTATGTATCTAGAGCATGATGACTTTGCAGCCCACCAGAGGCTAAGCTGTTACCTTCTGACTGGAGTCGTTTAAAGCTTGCATACTGGTATTGAACCCTTCCTTATTCCGTTATCATGGACAGATTTAGAATTGCCTTTTCTAATTCATGATCTCTGAAACTTGGGAATGAAACATTTAATGCTGATGAGAACTTGGAACTCTGAGGTATCTGCGGATTTTCTGTGATTTTTCAACAGGCATGTGTGTGTGGTACAATCGTATGAACAAATGCTGTCGCTAAGCACAGCGACAGAAGATCCAGGTATTCAAGTCCATATGGTTCTGACCATTTAGGTGGGAACCCTTTATATGCTTTGCTGCCACATGAAATAAAGGAGCAGGGGTGCCTGGGTGGCTCAGTCCTTAAAAATCTGCCTTCAGCTCAGGTCATGACATCGCAGTTGAGGAGTGTAAGTCACAGAATAGGTGAGTTGAGCTCGTCTTCAGGTGAGCCTCCTTTCTCTCTCTCCCTCTGTCTCTCTCTTTCTGTCCCTATGTCCCTCTGTCTCTGCCCCTCTCTTGCTTGGGCCCTCTTCCTCTTTCCAAAAAAAAAAAAAAAAAAAAAAAAAGGAACAGTGTGGTTTATCAAGTTAGGTTGAAACCTGTACTTTTCAAAGTCTGGAGTGTTAATTGATAGTGTTAATATTCATCCATCTCCATTTTTCTTGTGTTCCTGTCAGTCTTTGAGAGAAGCACATTTTTTAAAATAGCTAATTTCAGAGGCTTCTGGTTTGGCTCTGGCATTTAGAAAGCTTGGTTTTGAAAGCACTTCTGAAGGAAGTTGTTCAAAGAGGGGAAACAATATCAGAAGGAAACAAAGGAAGAGAAACAAAGATGCTGTACTCACCAATGGGTGTTGGCCTCACTTACTCCCTCCACAAACAGCATCCTCCAGGCTGTCACGGAAACACAAGCAGTTGTAGGTGCACAGCCTCTCATCTGGTAACTTCTCTCCTTGCCTAGAGCCATAGATCAATCTGATTGACCTTGTTCAAGACACTGGCCTTTCTCTGCAACCATCACTGGGTCCTTGTGAATGGGGTGCAACGCTTGGCCAGGCCTGAGTTATATGCCCACCTTACTGTCACAGAATAGGGTCTGTAACCAGAAGAAAGGAGATAAGAACAGGGAAGACAAAACTAACGGTGAACACAGTCTACCACAAGGCTACATCCTGGAGGGCCTGGAAAGTCCGCGTACCAGGTTGGGACTATATTGTGTAGACAACGGCAATGACAGTGAATGCTCTTAAGGTAAGAGGCATAATCAGAAATGATAGTAAGAGGAGTCTAGTGGCAGTGTGTGTGATGGACTGCGGTGGTCAGGCATGGGGAGGGTTGCTCCAGCCCCGAGGGCTCATGTCTGCGTTGTGACCCCCTAGGGAGCCAGAGGACAAGTCCTTGCGATGGAAGAACAACAGGGGAGAACAAAGCACTGGGAGAGAGCTGTTACCTGACAAGCTCCCTGAGAGCTTGTTATCCTGACAAGCAAATAATAACAGCACCAGAGAACAGAGACCTTTGTCCAGGGTTTTGTGTTTTCTCTGCAAGCCTGTGACCCCATCAGCCTCACAAAGCTTGTCTTGGACTGAACATTGGAGGAGAGGTGGCATGCAGAATGAACATTCCCCAGTCTGTCAGATGGGAGCTCAGGACGATAAATATATGAACTTTGTATGTGCATGGAGTAAGACCCGGAAGGATGCACGCAAACCGTCAACAGTGATTTGCAGTGATTTGCAGAGAAAGAAGAGATCATTCACAGGGGCGTCTGGGTGGCTCAGTCGGTTGGGCCTCTGACTTCAGCTCAGGTCACAATCTCCCAGTTCATGGGTTCCGGCCCCACAACGGGCTCTGTGCTGACGGCTCAGAGCCTGGAGCCTGCTTCGGATTCTGTGACTCCCTCTTTCTCTGCCCCTCTCTTGTTCACACTCTGTCTCTCTCTCTCTCTCTCTCTCAAAAATAAATAAACATTAAAAAAAAAAAGCTTGGTTTTGTAACCCAACCAAATAAGCGCAGATTTTTAGTCCACGTATTTAAGTGGCCTGCCCTTGGTCAATATAATTCCATCCTCTGCATCTTTCTTGGAAGATTCACAACTCAAGGTTGATATGATAAATGGTTTTATCTCCTTAATCCAGTCTCTTTGTTCTGACAGTGAGTCAGTTTAGTCAAATTCATTTCAGGAAGAGGTGACGCAGGTATGTTCTCAGAGTGAGGACTCTGCTTCAAATAATCAGGTAATAAATAAGAGGTAATTCTATGGTAATACAAGAAAAATAATGGTTAATAAAAGGATTAGGTTATAAGCCAGCTTATGAGTTCCAAAGGTAGCCAGTTGAAAGAATTTCTGGGTTTAAAGCATCTTTAGACAGATAAGAGTAGGTATTTTCAGGCTGACAAACTATCGAGTGACTCATAGAGGAAGAGGCATGAAGATTGTGTACACATGAGCTGTTGTGGTGATTTCTCTGAAGGTTACATCAAGTTGTTCATATTCAATTTGCAGGGCTTCAGGAAAAGGGTAGTTTTGGTTATCCAGTGATTCCTAGTCAAAAGGATAAAAAAAAGTGGAAAACATTAGTTTGGAGAATTATGGCTAGGCTTTGGAGGACACTAGAAGAAATTAGGATCTCGTCCAGTTCATAGTGAACTCCATTATACATTAATATCCACAATGGTGTCTTATTGAAGCATAATTTTTCTTTCTATAATCACCCTCAGTTTTACCAAGGACAGTCAAATTAAGACCAATTAGTTTACAAAGTGTAGTTGTTTTCTTTTTTTTTTTTCAACTTGGCCTGATGATGACATTGCTGTAAATCATAGCTTTTGAGAAAAAAGTTTCTTAGGATCCAACACTCCCAAACATCTGTTTTCTTGATCCTGTTAATTCATCATGTATTTGTTGTCTCTTAGTCACAATGGATAAAAACTTTCTGCCTTGATTATAGACTCACATATAAGTATCTGGCTGTTTTTCCAAGGGGCTTTATTGGCTCCAGAAAGTCGGAATAAGTTCCTTCAGCCAATCTGGTCATATCTGAGTCTGTGCAAATCTCCCCTTGAATATGACATTTCAGTCAAAGCCTTGGTGATGTAACCAGTGTTTCCAAATGTGTCCTGTTACAAGGAGAGCAAATTCTTATTCAAGTTATGCAAATTAACGTCTTGTCATTAAATATGAGTATACTAACTGAAAGTTTTTCAATTCTGGACAGATCAGGTAGGGAGAAAAAGATGAATGTCTTGGCTGTTCACAAAGACATTTTCTATCACACAGCTGTAAGTCGTAGCTTAAAAAACAGTTTATCCTGGAAAGACCTGGTGTGCTATGTACTTCCCTCCTATGACTATCTTTGCTGAGTTCCAGACGTTTTGAACTGTGGCATTATCATTTTCATTGGCTTCTGTTGGGAGCCGTTTTGGGCTCGCAGGTTGAGACCCCTCTCTGTGTGTAAAGGTTGAAGCAAAGTTCCCGCCAGCCAAACTGGCGCCTAATCTTACCTCCTTCTAAATAATCTTTCAGGCCTGGATTTCTTGAACTGCTTTCGTTGGCCTAAGGGACATAATGCTCTTTGGTTTTATGGCATATGGAAAAGGGGACCTGGAGGGCGATGTCTTGATCGATGGAATCTGAATGAGAGTAACCTGGTCAGAAGTCACCTCAAAGTTGCCTCTTGGGGATAGGTTACACAAATTGATCATATAGAATAGCAGTTATTAGTTGGCTAGAAATTAGCAGACTTTAGGCCCCAAGACTCCTTGAACCAAACTAGATTTTCCCTGCAGGTATAGCATTGTGTTAATCATCCCCTCAGCCCCACCATCAAACCTCAAGGCACATCTCCGTAAAGCTTTTCTCAGTATTTGGTTAACAGACTGATAGGAGAGATTGTAAAAAGACTTGGGACCTTCTCCGGAGGCTGGCTTAGCCCAGAAGTTAGGAGCACTGTTTACAGATAAGGTACAAACAATAGCCAAGTAAAAGTAGCTACACACATCTTCACTGATCAACAACAAACATTGAGTACCTTCCTGAGGTTAACATTTCACGAATCCTTTTGCTATTCCCAGCCGCACGCTTCTTTATAATAAAAAGGCAATAACAAAATACTTTTACAGAAACTGCTGTTTGTATAAAGAACAGATAAACATGAGCCCTTACGATATAGGCTCACTCACTCATAAAGGAAAAGAAATTAGACAAGTATTAGAGACCATGTCTCTAACAAGCAAATAATACCTCCTCCATTATGGTTAAAGATTATGGATAGAATGTCTCCTAATCTATCTATAGATGGTTAACATAGGTCTTAAGGCAACAAGGTATGCGCCTTCTGTTTACCAAGGGCTACTATTATACTGCTCTCTTCCTAAAAACTTTATCTTGTTATTTCCTCTGCTCTGCCTAAAAAACAATGTGTAACTTTGGAACAAAGTCATAAAAGCGGTTACTGCCTACTCTAAGTCGGAGGGATTCGCAAATATGCCAACCTAAGAAAAATTGTAAATGATGCCTTGTCACAGATGTATTGTCACTCGCTACCTTTAAAAATAAAGACACTGAGACTAGCAGGTTGGAGACGCCAGAATTGCCAGGGCTGCCTGCTTGGTGTTCAGACTCCATCTTTCTCGTGGCTCTCTCACTTCATTTCGCCTGACCGTCCATCCTTCGTGGACCACTAGATTCGCCGGAACAAGGACCGACCCCGGCAGGCTTCAATGTACTTTGTAATTTCCTCTTTAACTTCTTAATTAGCCCATTCATTCTTTACTAGGATGTTCTTTAGTCTCCAAGTATTTGTTTTCTTTCTCAATTTTTTCTTGTGGTTCATTTTGAGTTTCATAGCGTTGTGGTCTGAAAACATTAAAGGTACGTTCTCAATCTTTTTGTACTTGTTGAGGGCTGATTTGTGTCCCATTATGGATCTATTCTGGAGAATGTTCCATGTGCACTCGAGAAGAATGTGTATTCTGCTGCTTTAGGATGAAATGTTCTGAATATATCTGTTAAGTCCCTCCAGTCCAGTGTGTCATGCGAAGTCATTGTTTCCTTGTTGATTTTCTGTTTAGATGATCTGTCCATTGCTATAGTTGGGTATTGAAGTCCCCTGCTATTATGGTATTATTATCAATGAGTTTATTTATGTTTGTGATTAATTGACTTATATATTTGGATGCTACCATGTTTGGAGCTTAAATGTTCACAATTGTTAGATCTTCTTGGTGAATAGACTCCTTAATTATGATATAATGTCATTCTTCATGTCTTATTACAGTCTATATTTTAAAATTTTACAAATATTTATTTACATTTGAGAGAGAGAGAGAGACAGAGTGTGAGATGTGGAGGAACAGAGAGAGGGAGATACAGAATCTGAAGCAGGCTACAGGCTCTGAGCTGTTGGCACAGAGCCTGATGGGCGGCTCAAACTCACAAACCACGAGATCATGTCCTGAGCTGAAGTCAGATGTTTAACTAACTGAACCACACAGGCACCCCATATAGTCTTTATTTTAATATCTAGATTGTCTGATATAAGTATGGCTATTCTTGCCTCTTTTGGTGGCCATTAGCATGATAGATTGTTCTGTAACCCCCTCCTATCAATCTGAATGTGTCTTTAGGTCTAAAATGGGTCTCTTGTCAACAGCATATAGATGGATCTTGTTTTCTTATCCTTTCTGTCACCCTCTGTCTTTTGATTGGAGCGTTCAGTCCATTGACGTTTAGAGCAAGTCCTGAAAGATATGAATTTATTGCCATTATGTTGCCTGTAGAGTTGGAATTTCTGTTGGTGTTCTGTGGTCCTTTCTAGTTTTCGATGCTATTGGACTTTTTGTTTTTTTTTCGTCTTTTCTCCCCTAGGAGATTCCCCCTTACTATTTCTTGCGGGGTTGGTTTAGTGGTCATGAAAGCCTTTAGTTTTTGTTTGTCGGGGAGACTTTTTATCTCTCCTTCTAATTTGAATGACAGTCTTACTGGATAAAGAATTCTTGGCTGCATAATGTTCTGGTTCAGCACATTGAATATATCCTGCCACTCCTTTATGGCCTGCCAACTTTCTGTGGGATATGTTTGCTGTGAACCGGATCTTTCGTCCCTCGTATGTTAAGGACTTTTTCTCCTTTGCTGCTTTCATGATTCTTTCTTTGCCTGAGTATTTTGTGAATTTGACTATCATATGCCTTGCTGATGGTCGGTTTTTGTTGAATCTAATAGCAGTTCTCTGTGCTCCCTGGATTTTGATGTTGGTGTCTATTCCAGGATTGGAAAGATTTCCGTTATGATTTGATCACTCAAATCTACCCCTATTTCTCTCTCTTCATCTTCTGGGACCTCTATGATTCTGATCTTATTCCTTTTTAATGAGTCACTGAGTTCTCTAATTCTTATACAGAAGCTTTTTGCCTTAGTCTCCCTCTTTTTTTCTGCTTCATTATACTCCAAGAGTTTCTCCTCTATATCTCTGAGTTGCTGCTCTGCCTCATCCATCCTTGCCACTGTGGCATCATTTGAGATTGCAGCTCAGTTGTAGCATTTTTAATTTCATCCTGACTAGGTTTTACTTCCTTAATCTTTGCAGAAAGGAATTCTATGCCATTTCCAACCCCAGCTAGTATTCTTATTATCATGATTCTAAATTCTGGTTCAGACATCTTGGTTGTATCTGTGTGGATTAAGTCCCTGGCTGACATTTCTTCTTCTTCATTCTTTTGGGGTGAATTCCTTCATTTTGTCATTTTGAAGGATGAAAACCAATTAATAAAGTAAAAAGTAAGAAAAATTAAGAACGACACAAAAATCAAATAAAGGATGCTAGATCCTAGGTGTGTTTTGGTCTGATTTTTGACAGAAGGTTGACGGATTACAGAAAATAGGGAAGGAAAAGAAAATTTAAGAAAAGGGGAAAAAAAAAGAAACCGTTTGGAAATTTGAAAAAATGAACACAATAAAAATAGAATAAAATGAAATGTTGAATGTAAAATAGAATAAAAATTACAAAAAGAAAAAATATGGTAGAAATAAATTTAAGAAAATCTTTTTGATAAAAATGGAAAATAAAAATAGCTTTTTTCTCTTTCTGTATACAATAATAAAGAAAAGAAAAAGAAAAAAATGAACAGATGGAGCACTGAACAGAATGAAATACTATTGAAATTACATCCAGTTTCCCCAAGAAGTCAAACTATGAAGCACTCTATAGTCCATAAACTAAGCAGACGGAGAGACTTGTGATGTTCCTCAAAAGCACTGTTGGCCCAGTAGGGCGGGGTTTAGTGTAATGGCTCCGTTCTCCATTAGATGGCTCTGCTCGGCTTACTGGGATGGATTGCTGTGGCCCGTGTAAGTGTGTATGCGCATGCACCAGAGGAGTGACAATGGCGTCATCCAGCTAACAAGTCTATAGTATCAGAACTCTGCTGTCCCCATTCAGCAATGAAGCACCCCTCATTTGTGTCTGGCTTCCAACCGCTCCCCACTTCTACACTGTCCGTGACCAAGCCGTCATAAGGCCAGGTGGCACCTCCTTCCCTAGTTTTGTTTTAGATTTGGCTGTGTTTCCCAACGCCTCACTTCTGAGAGCCCTGCAACCTTGACCCATTCAGACCCTCTGGGGGAGGGTCTCCCAGACAATGACCAGGTTCCAGCCCTCTCCCAGGAATGCTTGCATCTACTGATGCCCAGAGACTGCAGCGTGTGCCAGTCTGTCCCAGAAAAAGTTCCTCTCAATCCTGTAGCCACAGCGTTTCAGGGATTATGGTGAATCACCACACATACCTGGTGACAGGTTCCACCCTTAACATCCTTGTTCCAACACCAGCAAATGTGGCTGCTCCCTCGGGTCTGATGGGTCTTTTGCCTGTGGGGAGGCCACACCACGTCTACCAAATGCCCTCCCAGCAAGGGAACTGCCTCTCCCCATGTGGCCCGAGGACCCCTCGGATCTCACTCTCTGCTCCTAGGGATTTGCCCTTCCTACCAGAACATTGTCAGGTGTTGGAGCTTCAGGTTACAGATTCTGCAATCTCCCTGTTTATAGAGTCTCAATGGAATTTAAACCCTCTGCTTTCTCCTTTCTCCCGTTTTTGTTCAGTCCCTTGAATCTATTTCCACTCTTCTTCTTCCTCTCCAGCTGTTTTGCGGGGGATGTTTTTTGCATACTCTCCCCCCATCCCCATCCTTTCTCCACAAGCAAAAAGAGCTCCATGCCATCTACAGCTTCTCATAGCATCATAAGTAGAACCATATGGAAGCATAGATGCATATGGAAGATGCTTCTTCCATAGCATCACATTGTTCACTCCTGGTTCAACTCTCCACGCTGTGTACCTACCAAGTTTTGTGGTTCAGGTTGTGCAGATTGTTGTGTCAATCCTCACATCAGTTTTGTAGGTGTACATGATGGTTTAGTATTGATCTGACTGCATTTTAGGGATAAGAGATGCAAAAAAAACTTCCATGCTGTTATGCCATCTTGGCTCTTTCTCTAAAGTTTATATTTCTAGACCATTGGCCAGTAAGGGAAGGAAAAACCTTGGCTATAAATTTTTATAATAAGCAAACTTACACTCTTAATAAAATGTTTTGTTCTTTTTAACACAGAGAAAACCTAGGTTCTAAAGTTGCATCAGCATACTTTTGATATTAAAGCTCAGTCTTAAATAAAATCTTAAATAAAATCAATTTTGGCATGGATTGCAAGAATCCAAGATGTTTTTTCTTTTGATCTGCAGGCAGTGTGTCTTGTGAGCAGCACCTTCCCAGCGAGGTGATGGCACACATTTTCTTCTGAAAACCTTGAGGTCTACCTGGTCTTCTGGTGGACAGGTGTGGCGAGCCTCACCGGTTGGTGGAAGCCATGCCTCTTTTACCTGTTGGTGATGTGCCTCAGGTGTACTAGAGAGTCCTCGTCTCGAGTTAGTCATAGCATCATATTGTTCACTCAGAGATGAATGGAAGGTTTAGAGTTGCCAGTAGGCTTTTACAACCAAACACTATTTCAAAGGGATCGGTCCATGTCTCCTGTTTGAAATATTCTGGACCTTAATAAGGGTCAGGGGAAACGTTAGTGCCATTCATGGTGATATTTTTCCTACAGTCCATCTTATGTCTAGCTTATTATGTTCCATTTGCACTGATAATGGAGGATGATATATGGTATGAAATTTTAAGGTGTACCCCAGAGGTTTTGCAAGCAGGCAGTTTATAACTGCTGTAAGTAAATTTCTTTGTCTGATGCAACCATAAGAAATGGCAACATGAGGAATGGAGGTGTTAATTACTTTACTACCTGCTGTGGCTGCAGCACATCTAGTCAGAGAGCATCAGCCCATCCACGGAACATGCAGACAGTGACCAAACAGTGAGATAACACAGGGCTGGGGGGCAAATCTAACAAATTCATTTATTCAACCACAGAGGGCAGGTCGGCTTAGGAAGACTTTCAGGGGTATGCTGATTTCTTCCAGAGACTTCCCGGGATTTACAATTATTGCACTGGGAAATCATTTGATCAGGAATGTTGTGGATGCCTGGGAAAAACCAATAGTCTTTTAGGGACTCCATTATTCTTGTGTCCAAATTTGTGGGGGGTAAGTGTAAGTCCAAAGGTCAAAATAAAGAGAGCTCTAGGAAATCCATTGGCCCGCAGTATAATCCACTTGATAGTTGTTTGACACCTTTTTGTATTTGACTGTCCTTTGTAGACTGTGGGGGCATTTGTCAGGTAATTAATACTGTCAGTTAGGGATAAAGGTTGGGTTCACAATTGGGTGGAGAAAGGACAAGGGGGTCTGTTTGGGGTACATGCTTAGCAGGTCTGTCAACCTTATCATTTTCTAAAGATACAACATCAGTTGTCCTAGTATCCACTAAGCATTGAACAATGATGATTTTAGAAGGAGGGTGAATAGCTGTGGTAGGTCAGCAATTATAAGCCTTTTAGGAATGGGAACACGATGATGGAGGGCTAGTTAAAAGCCCTTGTTTGTAATGGGTCTGTCATGTTGTAGAGAGGTGCTATCATTTATGAACTTTGATGAGAGCGGGCGCCAAGTGGGGACACACAGGTGAATAGGGGAGTTTAATGTGAGAGTGTTGGATTTGTCCCTTAGGCGGCAGTTGTGGTCACCACAGGAAAGCATGGGGGCATCCCTGATGCCACGGCGTCTGATGGGCATGAGAAATATGCTTGTGACTGTATCTGACGGGTAAAAGGATGTCTCAGAATGCATGCAGCAACACCATTCTTGTGATGCAGTAAAAATGAAAAAGCTTGTCAAAATTAGGTAAGCTAAGAGCTGCGGTGTGGACAGAGCCAGTATTATGCCTTCAAAAGAGGTTAATGTCCTGAAAATCTATTGATATCTGGGAAAAGAGCATGCAAAGGATTATCAGAAATTGCAAAATTAGGTACCCTTTGGAGGCAGTAGCCTAAAAGTTTATGTAACTGTGTTTTCATTTTGGGGAGAAGGATGGACAAAATTGACTCATGAACATTTGTAGTGAGGTTTTGAATGCCCTCAGGCATGTCCAAAAAAGGTCATATAATCCTAAACAGATAACAGTTGTTTACACTCCTTGGGGTCTAGATATAGAGCTCTATAAGCTGTCTGCCTTGTTCAGCTAGTGCCCTTAAGAGAATGAGGGAATCCATAAGTGCTCCTGGTTTCCCTCAATTACAGAGTGAAAGGCACCAGCAGGTATTGTACCAGCAGGGAGCCTCGGGTAGAGGTTGCAGCGTTTGGCTGGACTTTAAGGACTTGGGAAATATTGAGGGAGATTCACAATATCCTTAGTGTATGCAAGCCCAGGTGAAAGGTTTTCCTTTGACTGTGAATGCACAAGAAACCAGGAGTCAGGGTGCATAGGATTGAAAAGAAAGCTGCTCAGAGGTCAGTTATTTAAACCAGGCTGCAGCAGCAGGAATGGTGAAGAACATCAGCTGGATTGGGGAGCACTGGGTGCAGAGAGATTATGAAAGAGATTATGGCCCTTAGATCATGGACAAACTGATGGATTTGATTTCCCTCTGAGTCACATTGCCTTCTTTCTTTATGGGCAAGGTTGAGGTGGTACAGGGTATGTTGGTAAAGACAAGGATGCTGTGGTTCAAGAGAGACTCTTATTACAGGGTATCACTTGTTGAGTGACCCTAGAGGGAGGGTACTGAGCCATGAGGGAAAGGGTGAGTTCCCGTCCCAAGCGATGCACCCAGGCTCCCATTTACTAAGAACTCCACTTCCATTGCATGTGTAGCCCAAAAACTGACTGGGGCATCTTTTAAAGATCCATCCTCTTTTTTTTTTTTTAAGATCCATCCTCTTTAGAGGAATTTATCAGGATGAACTTCAAGTAAAGAAACAGGACACTTGGGGCTTGGCCTGAAGGTTAGGAATCAAAAATGCTTTTTTTAAGTGTAATTTATATTGGCATTAATGTAGGTAACAAATCTTTACCCAGAAGGTTTGCCAGTTACCAGCTGGGAAGTAGCAAGGCCTGGGGAGTGTGAGGAGGGCCTGAAGGTACTGAGCTGGGCTGAGACGCAGGCAGTAAAACGGGTCACCCTGACACTCTAAGAGCCTGAAGAAAGTCAGAGGTGACAGATAGAGATCAATCCTCTGAGCAGATGGGAGAGAAAGTCACACCAACTTCAATCAAGAAATCTAGTTCTTGAGCCTCTCTTCGAAGTTTTCTGTTAGGTTCTGGAGGTGAAATGACTTGGTTCAGTTCTGACTGACCCATCATTTAAAGGGGGTATTGTCCCTCAGGACGATGGTGAAATTTTTCAGGGGAAATTGTTTCTTAGACTTTCCTTATTCTTAAGTACAGGACAATTTCTCCTCCAATGTCCTGTTTTATTTGGCATTTCTGCCGTTGTCTGGAGGCAAACAGGGACACATCGGAGTGGAGTCATTCTCTATCATGCTTTCGCCTTTGCAAAGATTCAACTTGTAAGGCAAGAATTGTTTTTAGTTCCTTTATTTTTGTTGGGTTTCTTGCAGCTATTTTCAAAGACCCAGGTAGATGCCTCCATTACTTTGTTTAGTGGTTGCCCTCTCCAACCAACCATACTATCGAGGATTTTTCATAATTTTTTAAACTTTTTAAAATGTTTATTCATTCATTTTTGAAAGAGAAAGAGTAGGAGCAGGGAAGAGAGAGATACATGGAATCTGAAGCAGGCTCCAGGCTCAGAACTGTCAGGGTACAGCTCAATGAGGGGCTAGAACCCACAAACGGTGAGATCATGACCTGAGCTGGTGTCAGATTCTTAACCCAGGTGCCCCTGTTATTTCATATTGGGGAGGAAATTTTCCACTAAATCTGAAATTAGAAGTTTTCTACCATCTGGGACTACTGGATTGAATACAGTGTACTTTTTAAAGTTTTATAAAATGCTTAACAAGGGCTTTTGGGTGTTCCTCTTCTTTCTGAGTGTATATTTCAACCCTAGACCAACTCACCTGGGAAGAACCAGCCTCCTCCGTGGCTCCTATTTACCTTGGAAGAGTTGAGCCATCTTCTGGTCATTCCCAGGAGGGCCAGAGAGAGAAGCTGCAGCCCTCTGTGTCCCCTGTGAGGGGGACCGTGTGGCCTGCCCAGTAACAGCCATTTACTCATGGGCTGGAAGGACTCCCCTTAGCAGCCAGTGAAGGTGTCTGTGAGTTGGGTTGTAAAATGGTACTGATTTTTAGAATGTCTTTCTCGATTTGGTAGGATCCTCTGAGAGCAAAGGTAAAGGGACTTTATGATTAATAAGGTCTGTCGTTGTCCAGGGGACATGAGTTATTTGCAATAGAGGTCCAGGAAACACTCCTCAAGGACATCGCACAGAGATGCCTAGAACAGGCAGAGCTTGTTCACGAAGCCCTGGAGACTCTGAGCAATTGTATGGACCATGGCACCAGTTTTACCACCCTTCCTGGCTGCTACTGCTGGATCTACTTCTTTTTTTTTTTATTTAAAAAAATTTTTTTTAATATTTACTCATTTTTGAGAGAGAGAGAGAGACAGAGCATGAGTGGGGGAGGGGCAGAGAGAGAGGGAGACACAGAATCCGAAGCAGGCTCCAGGCTCCGAGCTGTCAGCACAGAGCCCGATGCGGGGCTCGAACCCACGAACTGCGAGATCATGACCTGAGCCGAAGTCGGACGCTCAACCGACTGAGCCACCCAGGTGCCCCTGGATCTACTTCTTGACACTCAGCATCGACAGGACCAAACAGTATGTTGCAGGCCAGGAGACCAGGCAGAGGTACTCTCTATAAAACTTGTAAAGAATCAATAGTCAAATAAGTGGGATACTAATGGTGATCCCACTCGCCAGTAGTTCAAGGTTTTTATCTAGGAGAGATGGAGTTTCAGACTTAAGGAAACTGGCTGAAGAGCTGGGGCTGTGTTTTAAGGGAAAGTTTCTAGACCAGGAGCCCAGAGATCCAAAGACCTTCTGGAGGGTCAGAGACAGATGTTTGGGTGAAGAGAATATAAGAAAGGGGACTGACTTTAGGTTTGGTTTTTAATTCTTATTCTAAGTCTGATTTCTGTTCTTTTATTAAGAGACCCTCTAAGGCTAGCTTTATACTTGTTTGTGTTTTTTTTTTTTTTTTTCATTTCGATCCTCCCTAAATACCAAGCAGTCAGCTTCTAGGAAGGAGAGCTCTCTAAGAAATGTTCTATTCTGATAGATCTGTTACTGTTACTGGCGAGTGGGTCACCATTAGTATATTTATTCCAATAGTGTCTCATTCCAATAAGCTTCTTTATGAAAGGACTCAGAGACAAATTTCCAGGTTAAGAATAAATCTCTACCGTGGATGCAAGAGATGTTTCTGGAGACGGCATGGACAATGAGGTCTCCATTATCCAAAGTTCTCTCCTGAAGAGTGTCAAAGACAGAGCAACATCTCAAGAGCAGGTGTGTAGGATGCCCAAGAAGAGCTGAGGCTCTTATCACCTGGCCTTGGTCCCTGTGAGACTCTGCTGCTGCACTGTTTTTGGAGCCTGTCACCAAGGATGACCCAGGGAAGGAATGAGACCACACCTCTTGATGGGGAGAAGGAAGGCCACTGAGCAGAGGGTGATGTGGGATGAAGAAAAGGCTGGGGCAGTCTTTGGAACAAGCAGTCTACCATAGTCAGTCTCTGAACATCCTCTTGAATGGTCTCCTTGTGGCAGTCATCAGTCATCTTGCTTCACCATGACAGGCCCTCTCAGCCTGCTGTCTACACCATCTCGGGAGTTCAGCCCAAGACTCTGAGATCATGGGCAGGTGATGATATTAGGGAAAGTGGGAAGACCTGGCTGATGTGTGAACGATTCAGCAGATATTAGAAACGTCTGTAGTATACATAGCCATTTATATTTATTTAAAAGTTTGAAAATCACAAATCATGTCTCATAAAACTATTTTAAGGACCACAAGGGTGGCCCAGTCGGTTCAGTAATAGACTCTCAATTTTGGCTCAGATCATGATCTCAGTTTCCTAAGATCGTGTCCTGTGTTGGGCTCTGCACTGACAGTGTGGGTCTGCTTGGGATTCTCTCTCCCCTCTCTCTCTGCCTCTCCCCTGTTTGACTTTCTCTGTCTAAAAATAAATAAATAAATAAACTTTAAAAATACCTATTTTTTAAGGAAGCTTATAGATGTGAAATAAATAAAGAAGAAAACAAATTTTGATTCCTCCCTAAGTCTTGCATGTAACATAAAGTAATTATCAGATTTCTCATATTCCTTAGACCTTCATAATTTCTATCAAAAAGAATTGCAAAGGGAGAAAAGAATTCAGAAATTATAAAGTGGTATTTGGACAAGGTCGGTGTGCAGGTACAACACTGGGTTCTTTTTAGGAGGAATGGACTCAGACAAGTTAGGAAACTTCCATTCTAAGCAGCACACGTTTTTCAATCATTATCACTAAAGCTTAGTTAGGGATCATATGCTATTCAAGTCGTGCCTTTTTGTTCCAACATTTTATTGTGGGAGAACACTTTAATGGTAATTACGCCACATTTGTGGGAATCTCTAAGAAATTAAAATCCCAAGAGGTCAGGTCAAGGAGTCTGACGAGGGGCTCAATGTCAGGAACCATGACATCATGATCTGTGTGGAAAAAATGAGTTGGACACTCAACCAACTGAGTCACCTAGGCGCTCCTGCAGTTGTTTTACTTTAAAAGTAAAATCATACATTTTTAAAAAATTGAACATTTGAAGTTACTAGACAAGTCAATCATACAAAAGTATTTACAGCAGTAATGAGTGAAGTGGTAACACTCCCAGTGTAAAATGTCACACAATCATATCACAACTTGGTTTTTCAACTATTCAAGGGTTTCATCCCACACAGCAGGGTGTGGTCAGCTTTAAAATAAAATCCATTTTCTGGATAATGTTGCCAGCAGGGTCTTCTTTGCACCATCATTTCACACGATAGGAAAGCTGGCCATGGTGGCGATTCCACAGTGGTTGTCCCGGTCCTTGGCCATGAGTATGTAGCCATGTTTGCCCCAGTTTGCACCCCACCTGAAAGAAAACGGGGTTTTCCACGTATTACAGAGGAACAAACACTTTTCTCTGTATGGACAATAACACTTAGGAGTGCCTAAGACCACTAAACTTAGGAGTGCCCCAGAGCCCGGGACAGATTTAGGAAGAATCAAGAAAGGCCATCCTTGCTCATGGTTGAGTTCTAACCCAGCACAGAATTCTATCCCTCAGACCTTTAACAAACCTGCAAAATGAGAGACAGGAAGAGGAAACTCTTGGGGTCAGATGTGTTTCAGATGCTGTGATATTCCAACTATAGTGACCCTTGCAAGCTTGGGCAGTAGCCTAATGTTGCCATCAAATGAATATGTCTCTATTCCCACTAAGTGGGTAAACACTTCTGGGGTTTCAGAAGTGTGCTCAAGGGTTTTACGATCTGTATCCAAACACCGATTCCAAAAAGGATTTCCTTTTCAATTCCAAAGATAAATATTTTTGGCTTTTTATACCTGTTATTGGCAATCCAATATTTTTTGTTATCTGATTCTTCTCCTTCAAAGCCATAGCCAACCACCAGAACACTGTTTTTCAGGTGTTTATTGCTGCACTTTGGATCATAATAAATGCCTGGAAAAGTAAAATTCAATTCCGAGTTGGGACATCCAACAGTCGAGATAACAACTGACAATACCAAGTCACCACAGTAAAGGCAGCATCTCAAAATTCAGGTGTGATATAAATCCAGGTAAAATTTAGAAATCAGTTCTTTTTGTTTAGCAGGGCTAGGGATTTAGGCCCTCATCTAATACCAGCAGAAATACACACCTTCACAATCTCTTTTGTAAAGTACAGTCAAGGGCCATAAAAATCCATTCATTGAAACTTTGTCATTCTATCCTACCATGTCGCCTAGGGATGCAGCAGAAAACCACAAAGTCACTTGAGCCAAGGGGTTCTTTCCAGCGTCCATTTGATTAGTAAAACTCTTCGGAAAATTTCCAGGTCTAACAGTTGGGAAAAACTAAAGTAACATAAGCTATACAGATCAAATTATGTATCCATGTAAATATATTTATGAAGTGCTTGAAAGCATGGGTTTGGGTCAAGTCATGACAACATGCTAAACAACAGGCACAAAAATTACATGTGTAGGATGAACAACCACATGAAATCCACACCCTCCTGATCTGTACACACCAAATTGTCAGTCTTGTTGTATGTCACGGTGGTTCCCCATTTTTCCTGACTACTTTTCTACATAGACATATGCTGACCTTTTTAATAGAACTGGAAGGAATTCTACAGCAGCAGAAATGGGCCCCACAGTTGCCACTGTGGTCATTAGGCCATCCTCCTTGTTTACGACACTCCAGAAGGCAGTCATGTTGGCAGTAGAATTCTCAGGCTTGTATTTGCAGGATTCATTCCTTCAAAGGTAGAGGGGGAGAGACATGATCACAACCATCGGCTTCCAGGGGAACAGGCGTGCGGGACAGTTTGTAGCTGAATGCTTTCCAAGTCCAGTTTGTTATAAAGTATCTCAAGACAAAATGGGATTGATTGTTTTGAAGTTGAAAAATTAGCAGTGTCTCAATGAGACAGTCTTTTGGTCTACCCTTTCATAAAGTGTTCACTCTGGAGACATGTACTGTATATAATGGTATTCATGTCACCCTATAACATAGACATAAGAACAGCTATATGGTAATGAGCCAATCAGAGCGCTGTGCTAAGCTAAGACATTTTAATGGCAGTCCTGACCATTTGCACGTACAGAGTCCACAATCAAATACAAGAATCCTAACTTTAGTATCTGTTTTTACTCGATATGCTCACCATTGATAAAGGTAAAAAACACCACTTACCTGTGCATGATATGGAGAGGATTCCTCTGAGTCCAGGCCCCCATTGTCCATGGCAGCCCTTATTGCCTCAAGACCAAGAGGGGTCCACCAGGTTCTGTTCACTCAGTGAAACAAGTTTGCCAGTTTTCTGGGACATCTGTCCTTCAAGGGCACCAGTTCCACTAAAAGACCAAAAAGAATGACAGTCGCCCTGAAAACACAATGCAAATGCTCTTAGCCTACAAAGTAAATAGCAAGACTTTGACAACAGTCCATAGATCTGAAAACTCTTTTAAAACATAACAAACTGCATATTGTGCCTCAACTTCCATAGCAATGTCAGTGATTCCTTTTGCCTTTACTCTTGTGAGGGACCTGCTGAGTATTGTCCCACCTGATCCTTCACGGGAGTTACGTAGCCTTTCTCTCTCCAGTCCACAGATGAAGGGATCTGCGGCGGACCAGCCGTCACAGAATCGAACGGTTTCTGATCGGGGGGCGAGGATGAACTGAAACACAAGGCACAGTTGTTAAGGGAGGGCTGGCGCTCCCAAGCGTCACCAGCCCCGAGTTTATTTTCACTCGGGTATTTATCCACAATCTGAGGGTGGTGTACGTGCGAGGCACATCTCCTCTCACAAGTTCTCAGCATGCAAAATGTATTTTGCTATATCAAACTTTACCAAGGCATTCTGAACCTCCCCACATGACCTGGCTGCGATCCCGACTCAAGGACAAAGGCTGTGCTCAAAGCCTCCGGCTCCCAAAACACCGCTCAAGGCCACTGGCTCTCAACAAGGATCTCAGCAAAGAGAGGTGCTTGGGACATTCTTCCCTTCTTGCGTTTCTGGATTTTAAAGTCATCAACACCTGTCTGAATTCTTCACTGGTCTATAAGGGAAAGGAAACAGAATGTTGACAAGCATGAGACATTTTGAAAAAGTACTTAGAGGAAGCATGAAATGTTCAGCAATCCATGCCACTCTGACCATGTCACCAACACCATTCATTTCCATCATGAGCTGTGTTTTGCTTGACTGGGTTCCCAATTGTGCTGTTCAATCATTTGCATATTTCTCTCCCACACTTCTCTCCTCCGTCCTTCTTCATCCTGGAGACAAACATATAACTTATCATCTTTATTTCTATTTAAAACCTACTGACCTGGGACACCTGAGTGGATCAGTCAGTTAAGCATACAACTTCAGCTCAGGTCATGATCATGGTTCCTGGTTTCGAGCCCTGTGTCAGTCTCTGTGCTGACAGCTCAGAGCTGGAGCCTGCTGAGGTTTTCGTGTCTTCTCCTCTCTCTGTTCCTCCTCCACTCTATCTCTGTCTCTGTCTCAAAAATAAATACACGTTAAAAAAATATTAAAAACTCAAAACCAAAAATCTAATGATCTGCCCATGGTGGATGTGCTCACAGAGAGGAGGGGAAACCACAGCCAGTGATGGCCTGATGCTTTTTGGTGCTGTTCTCCAGCAACCACACATCAGGACCTATGCCCATGTTGTGCACACTCCCAGTCCCCTGCTTACTGACTTGGTAAGAGTGTCTTCAAGATGCTACTCTCAGCTATGAACTCCCACCAGTATGGAGCTGCAGGGTTCCCTCTGGACAGCTTAAATGTTACCAACCACTCCATAGAGTTTCCGGTGTGTTGCCTTCCACTGGGACCATTGTTCATCTAAGCTCTGATTCAGCTGTGGAGCAGCTGAGGCTATTCCCAGGCAAAGGGCAGCCAGGAAGAGAGAAGGATGCATGTTTCAAAACCTAGGAATGGAAAAGAATGAGTTCATGATTAGATCAAACCATCTAAAAAGCCATCCTTTTTTTTGAGATGTTAGAGCCACTATAGTACAACAGAAAGATTGAATTTATCCTTTTGAGTGTTTACATGGACCTGGAGGAAGCTGAGGATGTGGGATGTGCATGGGCTCCTACTCCCTGCCCTGAGACAGGACTACTACTTCCAGAGCATGTAAATGGCAGTGCAGGGAGTGAGGGGCCCTGGGTTCTGGTGTGTGGGCTTCAAGCTGCCATGTATGGAGGGGTCAGGCCCTGGAAGCGTGCCTCTTGGGGCCCCAAATCCCCAACCCCCAAGGCTGGTGTCCCCAGTGTTTTCAGAGGTGGCCCACTCTTCATGCCCGCTCTGGGGATCTCACCTGTGGCAGGAGCACTTGTGCAGGCTCAGTCACAGCTTCGGGTCAGGGGTGTCCAGGATGCCTGGAGATGGATGGGAGTCTGCCCATTTAAGGCCTAGGATTTGGCCCTTCCAGCCCTGCCCCCCCTCCCACCTGCCTGCCCTGCAATTGGCGGAGCCATCTTGTGGGCGGGGCCTCTGTGCCCTGGAGCTCTGCTGGAACTTGTGATGGCTGGGACCCTAATTGTCCCAGGGGAATTTGTGCCTGCTTTAGTGGTCCTGAGGGAGGTGACCTGGGGTCCAGAGACAACCCTGTGGAAGGGTCCGACACCTCCCTGGGGACCCACATCAACTAATTACCATGCATTTATGTGTTGGGAGGTGGTTGGTGAACCGAGCCTCACAGGGCCAAGTGTGTTTTCAGGGTCACCCTGCCTGTCCTTTTCTCCTAGCATTTTTGGTTAAAATCTCCCGGAGGGATGAGAACAGGATAATCTAGTCTAGTGGTTCCAATCAAAGGTGGGGCAGGTGGAGGAAGCAGGGCCCACAGGGGCAGGTGTTATCACTGTGTCAGGTTCGGATGCCCCTGGGTTATGGAAGAATCTGGAGAGGGCTGGCAGTCCCCCAAACAGGGGATGCTCTGAGCAAGGCTCAAGTCCTTTCAGGTAAAAGGGCAGAAGGGAGGAGTGTCCAGGGAAGGCATGGCATTTTGTAAGACTCCTGTCCTGCCTCCCCCAGATAGGATTTTTTCTTCCCTCTCAAGCCTTTCTCAAAACTGACAGAAGAGACTTATTTCCAGAAAACTATGGTTTAATAAAAGGAGGAAAGGCAGAATGTAGAAACAGCTTTTACTTCCCCATTCTCTGTGTTATGAATTACTACGTGTCTCAATATCCAACATGTTTTTCTTCTGTTTTAATTTAAAAAGTTTCAGAAAGACATTTATTTCAAGCAAAGAAGTATTTATCAGCCTTGGTTTCCTCAGTGAGGACATGGGGCAATAATTTTATTTTCCTTGGAGGATTCTTGTGAAGAGTACACGAGATAATATATGTTAGGCATGAGAGTAGAGCAGGGCTAATTTAATACTGCTTGTGAGGTCACAGAAAATCCTTCCATAGGTCTTGCTTTATTCAGAAAGTATTTATTCGAGAATTTGATACAGAGGCAATTCCTACAGATTTCTTTACTTCCTGTGAACTGGGTCACCAGATTAGTGAAATGAACCATAAGTATAGTGGTTAAATAAGCTTATACGTTAAAAAGCCAAGCTACCTCTGGTTAACATTCTTAAATTACACTCCCTAATTGATAAATGAGGCATACATGTCCTAACTATACCCACAGAACCTACAATACAATATATCGTCTCACGTTTGACCTATTATGCTGGCGATGATATCACATTTTAAATTACAGATAGTTTTTTTTTTTGCCTATTAGAATTTAAGTGGTCATTTGAGGGTGCTAAGGTGGCTCAAGTTTTTCTATAAGCTGTTGAGATTACAATGAGATGACATTTCATACCCCTCAGGAAGGATGAAATTGACAAGGGTGCAATACTAGATATGGGCGAGGGTGTGCAACCATTGGAACTCTTGTACATTACTATTGGGAATGTAGATGTAAACCACTCTGGACAGGGGCTCACTAGATGCTTATAACAGTAACTACACTATTAACTCAGCAATTCCAGTGTTAGGATCTACCCAAGCGAGAATGTTCACAGTAGCTTTACTCATAATAACTTCTAACTGGAAACCAGAGGAGAATGAATAAACACACTATAATACATTCTTCCTCAACGTTAAAAAAAGAAGTGTATGATTCTTAAAAGCACTTTGTCAGGCAAAAGAAGGCACATGTTCAAAAGTACATATTATATAAGTGTATCATATCAAGTTCAAAAGGCAAAACTAATCTGTGGTGATAGATGTCATGACAGTGGTTACTTGCAGGGCAGTTATTGACTGGAAAGGGCCACAAGAGAACTCATTAGAATGTGGGAAAATGTTTTTAAAGTTTATTTTATTTATTTATTTTGAGATAGAGATAGAGAAAATGCAGGGGAGGGGCAGAGAGAGGGAGAGAGAGAATCCCAAGCAGACTTTGCACTTGTCAGATGGGGGCTTGATCCATGAACTGTGAGATCATGATCTGAACTGAAACCAAGAATTGGACTTTAGCTGACTAAGCCACCCAGGCACCCCAGAATGTTGGGGAATTCTATACCTAATCTGGGGGATAGTTCCATGTGTGCATATATTTGTCAAGACTTACTCAGCTATATACTTAAAATCTATTAATTTTATTTTATGTAAAATTCTACATCAATAGAAATTCGTTAGGATAAAATTAGAGATCAGGACAAAAGAAATAAAAGTTAAATTGTAAAACATGAATTTTATGTGAGGATACTGAGTAAATTCCTGCCTTTCTCCTGAAAAAAAAAAATCTGTAGAAAGTAGCCAAGAATCTTTCTAATGACCCTAGCAGTGTGCCCCAAGGTAAGACTATTGTCTGTGTTCGTTGATGTGGTGGAAATAAGCGACAACAGTAAGCTTCCCTTGGAAAAGCAGCTGGTAGAGGAAAACCTGACCTCCAACTTCTCTGGGTCACCAGTGCCTGTAGGCTGGGTTCACCCGAAGCCACAGGGCAGCTATCAGCAGACAGAGCGGTCTGAACTCATGGTGAGCTCCTGGGAAGCCTGTCCACCCACCAGGGCCTTACTCTCTTCCTCTGTAAATTATTCGAAAATACTCAACTGACATAGGATTTAAATAACATTTTTAATCTTTATGTTTTTTTCCTGACTCATTTCCTTTTTAGAAATATATATATGATTTATTGTCAATTTAGCTAACATAAGGTGTATACAGTGTGCTCTTGGCTTTCAGAGTAGATTCCTGTGATTCATCATTTACATAAAACACCCCATAAGCATCCCAACAAGTGCCCTCCTCAATGCCCATCACCCATTTTTCCTGCCCCCCATCCCACCGCTTTCACCCTCATTTTCTTCTCTGTATTTAAAAGTCTCTTATAGTTTGCCTCCCTCTCTGTTTGTAACCATTTTTTCCCCTTTCCCTTCCTCCATCATCTTCTGTTAAGTTTTACACATATGAGTGAAAACCTATGTTATCTGCTTTCTCTGATTGGCTTATTTCACTTAGCATAATACCCCCCAGTTCCATCCATGTTGTTGCAAACGGCAAGACTTCATTCTTTTCATTGTCGAGTAGTACTCCATTGTATATACATACCACATGTTCTTTACCTATTCTTTAGTTGATGGACATTTGGGGCATTTTTAATCTTTAAACCAGGAAAAAAACAATTAGTTACTGATTTTACATTTATTTGTAAAACGATAAAAATTTCCCCCAGATTCTTAGTCTGTGTTTCTGAAGTGCGGCGTTAGAAGATCTCCCCGGAAAGCTAGGATGTATGCACCTGCTGGGAAGGAGCAGAAGACGGGAGATGCGGGAACTGACTTTCCTTCAGAGAAAAAGCTGTCTTTACTTCTGTATTTGACTTTTCTGTTTAAAGAGCCTGTTTCTCTTTGTGGGAGACCTCATTTTGACTAAAAGTATATGCCCCAGTCATTACATACAAAATAAAAAATGCAAAAAGCACAATTGTGCTTCCTTTCAAAGATTTAAAGTATGTTTGTTCTTTGAGGGAAATCTGTCATTAAAAATATTACTTCAGTCAAACATTTATTGAGGGTAGTTATCTGATTCAGTACTCCAAATTTTGTAGACTGTGAGTCTCTTAAAAATTCACACTTTTATATTTTATGTCACATTCATTATAGTTTCCAAATATTTAGTATAAATATTCCAAATATTCATTAATATTTCCAAATATTCTGGTGCTACCTGCAGGCAGCAACAGAATGATCCATTAATAAAAGAAATACATATTTTCATGGAAATTTAACAGGAAGTAGAAGAGTTGGCCACAGCGAGCACTTGTGATGTCACTGTAACAGGACAAATGCCGCAGCCTCTATACGATACAGGCAGGAAATGTTTTATTTTGGGTGGTGTAAAGTCATAGCAAGTGGCTTATGATTAATTGTCTGTGACTTTTAGGCTACTTAGTCCTGCTTCACAGTGTTATCCCTGGACTCATTGTCCTTTTATCCCATTCTGAAGGAGTACCATCACCCTCATCATAATCTTTGTTTTCTGTATTCTTTACGGCTGACCCAAAACGGCGTTTCCAGGCTCATCTCTCATCCCTGTCATGAACGCCATGAACGGTGCACTCCATCAGCACGCTACTGTGATGACCTGATGTTGCTCCTAGGAGCTCTCCTGTGCCTCAGTGCCTTGGCCAAGCCGTACCTTCCTCCTGGAATGCTCTTTCTTTCCATTCCACCTCTTCGAATGTCTGGTGGAACCCTGCTCTTTCCTTCAGTTCTCTATGAAAAGGCTGTAAATGGATTTCTTGTTATGTTTCCACAGCCTCTAGACTTCAAAGCTATCAGGATGCGTGTTCCAGTGTTTATAAGTTTTTGGTAATCCTGGCTACACTGAGCTCCTCGAAGTCATGTTCATGTCTACTTCACCATTGAGCCCAGCATCTCAATGACTGGGTCAGCAGGTGCTTGATTAATAAGAAATGTTGCGTGCTGCCCTAAAAATAAGGGCAACAGAGCCAAATGATGACTTCCGATTCCTTATATTCTCACTTTTTTTTTTTTTTTTTGGTTTGCAAAGTACATCCATGCACAAAGTGGCTCTCATTTTGGTGCCATTACAAATGAGTAAATAGAGCTGAAATATTCACATTTATGTTTACATATTTTGCTGTCTCTTTTTCCAACTTCAATCTGTGATCATTCATCCAAGGCTGGTGAATTTTTCTTCCACACCATGTTTGAAGAAGGAATTTCATGAATAAATTAATGTTTAAGCAAGTGCAGAAATGTTTTAAATTATTTAGTAGAAAAATTATTATCTGCATTCAGAAGACCGGGAAATTACAAATATATCAGCTACTTATTAAGATCATCATTCCACTTGGTTTTGCTTTATCAGCAGCAAGAGAAAGTTACTTGCAACTTTTGCTTCAGATATTCTATAATCTAGAAACCATCATCGCCGTCATCATCATCATCACTTTTGTGGTAGTTGTCAACAACTTGTGTATGTTAGGCACTGTTATATGGTTTAAATGTATCACTGCATTTCCTTTCACAGTGACTTCTGCCTGAGAGAGTCTTTGAATCCTTGCTGCACTTCCCAATGATGAAAATTTGGAATTGGTGAACTCTAAGTTATCCTATAAGCAAAGAGTAAGAAAACTGACATGATGTGAAACCAGAGTAATTGACAGCTCAAGTATTGTAAGCCCTCTCTGAAGAGCAAATGACAGACAACCTAAACTTTTGGATTCATTTTTTTAAAACATATTTTGAAGAAGATATTGGATGTTGACAGAGTTGATAGCAATACTAAGGAAACAGATATCAGGATGGAAACAACTCGAATCCAGGGCAATCTGGCATCTAAATAGCAGGAACTATTGAGCATGTTGTCAACGCTCAGTTGCTGTAATAAAGATTCACACTGTTTCTTCCATCTTTGCATCATTCTTCTTCCATATTGAAAACCCTGGAAGACAATGTCTTGTCAATATTATATCCTGTGTCTAAGGGAGAGAAAGGCATCTTAATATAGCTTCCCCCTAACCCCTGCCCAAGACTGCATGTAATGGGAAAAAAAGAAACCAAAAAAGACAGCATGCTGCTCCTACCAAGACAAGAGTAAATGGGTGCTGGTGAATAAGAAATAGCCCCCATTTAGCTTGTCAACATACAGATAAGCTTTTTCTTCTCATTAAATGTGAATGTTATCTTTTGAAATAATCATAGTTGCATGCAATTGTAAGAAATAATACAGAGAAAGCTGGCATGAAAACAAACACATAGATGGATGGAACAGAAGAAAAAGCCCAGATATGAACTCACACATATACAGATGATGTAAATAGACTTTTTTCCGAAGAAGAGACATGGATGGCCAACAAGTACATGAAAGGATGAGCAAAACAAAAAACAAACAAAAATCAAACAAACTAAGCGAAAGGATACAGAAAGCGTATTAGTAGTGTCAGACACAGGGTCTTGTGATGGTGGGACAAATGGGAAGAGGGTCAAAAACTAAAGGATATTACAAAAAGAAAAAAATAAGCCTGAGGGGGGGGAAAACAGCTGTTGGTTCCTCCTGCTAACTTACTTTCTGTTCCATCTTTAGCTTTAATTCCAACATTATCCTGGGGCAGAGAATTTAGTGTCTCTAACCCTGCAGGTAAAAAGATGAAGAAAATCTAAACATCTTCAATTACTGTGCCAAGAAAGTCTCTCTTGAGAAGGTTTTCTTTTCTTCATTCTGTTTCTGATGGGCTGGCATGCATAGATGATTCTCTGTAAAGAAAGTGCGTTTCTTGCTGGAGCTTAGAGCAGGCAGCAAGGAGTAACCACTACATCCTACATTCTCAAGTTTTTCTGCCAAGTTTCCTAAAATTCCAGCCTGGTTAGTTGTTGTCTATACATACCCCTAGGGACAATAGATAACAGGTCAACCACCTTGTAAGGGGACATTTCCAGCTTCTCTGCTTACTTAGTAAGGAGAGAGATATGCTCACTGTATCCACCCTATCACATCTCAGCCAATCTGCATTGCACAGACTTTTATTTATAATCCCTTATTCCAAGTACTGCTTTCTCTATTAGACATCACTTTTCCAGTTTCAAATGACAGAAACCTAACTCGATATACTTGAAATTTGTTTGTTGTCTTAGAATTGGAAACAGGTCAGTTTCTCTTGAAACACAGCTGGATTCCATCAAAAGTTTAGCAGGTGTGAGATGAATCTCCATGAGCCATGTCATCACCCCCAATGTGCATTTCTTCCACCCATCCACTCTGGTTCCTGGCTATTGGCTTCACTCGCAGACTTCTTGTACTCACTCTTGACAATTAAGACTTATCTATTTCTAAGGATGAAAATGAAAATACTCAGTAAAGAGAAAGGATCTCATTGAATAGCATAGACAATCTTGGAATTGTTCCATTGCTTTAGTGAGCCTGCAGAAGGTGAACATTTTAAATACATCTCAGTGACTTGTAGATGAAGGACGAGATGTTGGGCTTGGTCCTGGAGATAGATAGGTTTGGTCAGTGGCACCTGAAACACTCTCAAGAAGGAGAGGGTGATTGAAAAGGGGGAAAAAGTGCAATGATGGCTCATAGGACAATAGAATGTTTCCTTTTATACAAAACTGCTTGGGTAGGGGACATGGGCGCAGGAAGACAAAAGGTATAAGCTTCCAGTTATTAGATAAAGAAGTTCTTGGGATGTAATGTCCAGAGTGGTGAGTATGGTGAACAGTGTTGTATTGTATATTTGAAAGTTGCTAAGAGAGTAAATCTTACTTTTTTTGTTTTTAATATTTATTTATTCTTGAGACAGAGAGAGACAGAGCATGAGTGGGGGAGGAGCAGAGAGAGAGGGAGACACAGAATCTGAAGCAGGCTCCAGGCTCTGAGCTGTCAGCACAGAGCCCGACGTGGGGCTCGAACTCACAGACCGCGAGATCATGACCTGAGCCGAGGTCGGACGCTCAACCAACTGAGCCACCCAGGCACCCCAGAGAGTAAACCTTAAAGATCTCATCACAGGAGCTCCTGGATGGCTCAGTCAGTTAAGCCTCTGACTCATGATTTCAGCTTAGGTTATGATCTCACAGTTTGTGAGTTTGAGCCCTGCATTGGGCCTTGCACTGAGATCCTCTGTCTCCTCTCTCCTTACCCCTCGCCAGCTCTCTCTCTAAATAAATAAATTAATTTAAAATATTTTCATCACAAGGTAAAATAATTATGACTTCGGGGGGTGATGGATGTTAATTAAAGTTATTGTGGGGATCATTTTGCAATTTATATGCATATCAACGCATTATGTTGTACTACTTTAATACAATGTTATAGCTCAGTTATATCTCAACAAAACTGAGGAAAACAGAAACTGCTAAACTATATTCTAGAATAGCTGTACCACTTTACGTTCCCACCAGCAATGGCTGAGTGGTCCAGTTTCCCCACGTCGTCACCAACATTAGGGTTACCGCTATTTGTATTTTACCAAATCTAATAGGTTTGTAAAGATGGCCGATAGTGGTGAACACTTTCTCATGTGTTCGTTGGCCATCTGCATATCTTCCTTGGCGAAGACAAGAAGTTCCCAGCACTCTTCCCTCATGCACACAGTGTACAGATGTCAGGAGCTCATTCAGCTCAAACTAAAGGGCTGCTGTCGTTGCCTATATTCTGTCCAGGGCCATCCACAGGCACTTGCACCGAAAATGGCTCCATGATCCTGTCTGCTGATGAGCACTGGGTGCTCAGCAGGGTCATCTGATAGAGAAGTGTAGCAGAGTGTCTTCTTTCTCTCTTAGCATAATCTTGGCCATGATCCTCGGGGCTACTTTGACGGGCTTCTCAGACCCAGTGTGGATTGTGGTTGTTCCTGCTGGAGGGAGGCTGTCTCTGTAGTTCCGCAGTTCTGGGCTCTTCTTTGCATTTAGTGACAGGAGGCACTGAGGTGTCTTGGAAATGCATAAGGGTTATATTAAAACATAGATCCTTCCGCTATACTAGCAAGACACATTGCTTTATTTGAAACAACAAGAAAGCTTTCAGGTTTTACAAGATTTTCTAATGAAAAATGCATCACAGTCATGGAGTCAGTGAATTGCTGTTCCAACAAACTCCAGTTTTCCGATTCCACAGTCAGGTGTTTCATTTACACTTTATTTATTTATTTACAGCTGCTCGTATTAAACCCTCAGCCTCACAGCTTCAATGGGTGATGTCAGTACAAGTAAGTTCACATTCTCTAATAACACTACTCTCTTTCATGATTTAGATGTGGTCACAACTTGAGGTGGTGAGAAGCTGACTGAGATCGTTCTATTTCCCCCCAGTTCTAAGTGAGGCCCACAGTTGGAGCTCAGATCACCTCCATCTGTAAGGCCAGAGCCTTTTTCCAGGGCTGGTCCTTTCAGCAGAACTAGAAAGCCCCAAATCCCTGAAGTGTTTAAGTACAGCTGTGCAGCATGACACAGCAAAACTCTGTCTGAAAACGACAGTCACTCACTGATTCTCACATGTCTGTGCTTCAGCTGGAGGTTTTCTGATCTAGGGTCGGTCAGTAGGCTCGGCTCTGTGCCTCTCTCATCCTCCTGGTCTCCATGTGGCAATGGCAGAAATACGAGAGAGTGAGTGGAAACACACGGCTTCTTAAGGCCTGGGTTCAGAACTGGCACAATGTCCCTTCCATGTAATTCCAATGGACAAAGCAAGTCACCCAGATAGACCCAACCCCAACTGAGCAGGGAGGTCCACCCTGCTCTTGCGAGGGGATGTCGAGGGAATGACTATTTCTGAATAAGAATCCACCTGGCAGCTGGGATCTGGTTGTAAGTGTAGGGACAGGAGGGTGGAGGATCATAAGATGGTACTATTCTGTATCTGGGGCAGTCACCCAATTCCACCGGGTTCAGGAAGAGGGGACATAGGGACACCTGGGTGACTTAGTCGGTGTAGTGTCTGACTTCAGCTCAGGTCATGATCTCTTGGTCCCTGAGTTCGAGTCCCAGGTAGAGCTCTGTGATGACAGCTCAGAGCCTGGAGCCTGTTTCAGATTCTGTGTTTCCCTCTCTGTCCGCCCCTCTCCCACTCATACCCTGTCTCTCTTTCTGAAAAATAAACATTAAAAAACAATTAAAAAATAGAATAAAAATTCTTAACTGGCCCAGGTGGACACAGACACAATCTAGGATGTGACACTATGGAGAGAAAAACAGTATTTGCTTGTCTCTGCTCCTCCCCCACTCATTCTCTCTCTCTCTCTCTCTCTCTCTCTTTTATCTCAAGAATAAACATTGAAGAAAAATTTTTTAAAGAAGAGGGGACATAGACCCCATCATTCATATGTAAGTTGTGACAAGGTCATTTGGTATAAAGACCACATAGATTGGAGATATTGATATGGATATCACCGGAAAATGCTATCTGCAAAACAAACCAAAACAACAAAACAAACCCACAATAGTATTTCAAACGTATAAGACTCTCCATCCCCCACCCCCTCCATGACACTCAGTGTTTTGTGTCCTGCAGCACACTCTCAAGACCCTGAGTGGTGATGGGTACCATTTCATACGCAAAAGAAATGATTTCCTCCAAAGAGAATGAGCTCCAGGTTCCTGTAGTGTAAGTTTCTCCCTGGCCACTGAGATCTGGCCTGACTCTAAATGATTACATTTCCTTCTGGGAGCCCTGTCTCCCCAGTGAGCATGTGCATGGGGCATTGCTGATAACACAGGGCCTCTCACAGATCGCCGCAAGATCAACTGAAGCCCACGGCTATTTTCCCAGGCAGGTGAGATAGGCGAAGCGACAAGAGTGTGCGGATTTTTGTGTACACTGCCAGCTTCCCCGGGTGTGAGCTTGGGCTCCACTAGCTTCTTTTGTTTCAGGTTTTCTTATTTTGTGAACCAGGAAGGAGAAGTTTGTTCTGAGGGTAAGCTGGGCTTATGCACACGAAGCACTGGAATTGGCTCTGGGAACGCTCTCCACACATACGGATTCATAGTAACATGGTGGTAGCTGATAGGCATTGGGATGGATACAGAGCAGAGAACCACTGGGCACTTGCTGTAGACTGAAGGGTCAAGTACCCCAGCCATTCACGTATTGACATCCTAATGCCCAAGGGGACAGTATTAAGAGGTGGGGTGCTTAGGAGGTGATTAGAGCCCACAGGACTGGGATTAGTGCCCTTACAAAGATGGCCCCAGAGAGACCCTCATCCTTTTCTATTCTGTGAGGACACAGTGAAAAGATGACCATATATGAAGAGGAAATGGACCCTTGTCAGACTCTGAATTTGCTGGTGCCTTGATCTTGGGCTTCCAGCCTCCAGAAATGTGAGAAATAAACTTCTGTTGTGTACCAGCCCCCCAGTCTATGTTATTCTGTCATAGCAGCCGGGACAGACTGAGACAGCGTTTGTGCATGGCAAAGAGCTGAGCCCTGATTTTCACACGTGGATGCAGGTCTCTGTAGGGCTGGGTGGACAGACAGTATTTCTCTTCTGGGTTTCCTTTTTAAAACCCACAGGGGAGGACTGTTTTGCCTGAGAAGTGAAGAGGATTTTCTCCACCCCACAGGGTAGAATAGAAGGTATTTGAACTGATTCTGGATATCATGCATTTATTGGGAGTAGCAAAGAAATTACTGGAAAACCAAAATACTTTCTAAAATGCCTCCGGCTTCTTCCTATGTCATTTACTCCCTAAGTAAAGAAAACTTAAACCATATGATTTCCTTTTTTTTGTATATCAGATAAAATTTTATACCACTTACTTTCACTCAAAATCTAGCATGTTCATCCTGTTATGTCAGTACATGTAGACCCATGTGGTTATTCTTCATGGCTGTATGGTATTCTACCACAGGACATATCTATAAGAGAGACATTTGACCTGTCTTCAGATTGTTGGGGTTTTTCTCCCATGAAAAGTATTGTATGATTATCTTTGTACATTTGTGTAGATATTTCTCTAGATTCTTTGGAAACTTACTATATCCATTAGTGTGGTCATTCAAAGTTTTGTAGATATTTTTAAATATCCTACAAAAAAACTAAGCCAACTTACGGTCACTCAATGTATGAGAAATTCCCTCCCCACACACTCACACACCCTTCTTAGCCACACTGGATATATCAGTTGAAAATTTACAGATTCAAATTGTTATGGGGAGTTCTCTATGGTAGAAGTCAATTTATTATGAGACTATTTACTTTTGTCTCTCATATTAGGAAATAGTTTAGTTTCATCTAAAATAATTTGTGATATTTCAGTTTTTTTCCCATGGGTAGCCGTGTACAAACCAGTCTAAATGAATAGAGAACAAATTTTCTTCCTTTTCTGCCCTACTTCTCTTTATTATATATACAGGTTTAATGAAGACCAATTCTTAAACTCTCTCAAGAAAATATTAGATAGCATCAGTCTTCTCAACCTCCCAACCACATTATATAATTGGTCTATTATTATTACTCACCAGTGATGTCTCCAGAAATCAGATTGTCAGTTATCACTCCATATCTGTAGGCAGCAATGAGAGTCACATGAAGACTCCGTCATCTCCATGGGTCTGTCAAACAGGCTCTGTCATCATCCCAGACACTAGAGATGGAGCCTACAGTGAAGAAGGGTACTGGGGGCAATCAGCTGGGTCATCATGTTGCCAGACAATGGAATGGTGGCAGCAGAGAGTTACATGGCCTCCAGAGCAAATTTCTCAGCAGGTTTGTAACATCATAAGCATCTGCTACCCCTGTAGAGAATGAGGTTTGTTAGGTCATGTGGTTCTGACACCAAATGTGTGCACTGGGCAGGAGTGCTTCTGGACTATGAGGCAAGGCGGCAAAATGGAAAGCTGATGAAGGCTGTGCAGGCAAACAGCTCCAGGCCAAATAACACTGGGTCCTTAAGATTTGAGACCAGATTTGTCGTATGTATTCTATGCCTTGTAGATAAATCCTGAGCCATGAACACCTCTAAGGCAGGGCTCTTTTTTTTTTTTATAATTTTTTAATGTTTTTATTTTATTTTTGAGGGACATAGAGACAGAGCGTGAGCAGGGGAAGGGCAGAGAGAGAGGGAGATACAGAATCTGAAGCAGGCTTCAGGCTCTGAGCCATCAGTACAGGGCCCAACGCAGGGCTTGAGCTCACAGACGGTGAGATCATGACCTGAGTCGAAGTTGGCCGCATAACCGACTGAGCCACCCAGGCGCCCCTAGGGCAGGGCTTCTTAATCTGATGTCCACTGGTCTCTTGGGTTCATGGATAGACTTTAGGTAGCCTGAAATTCAGTCAAGGTTCTCCAGAGAAACAGAACCACAGGATGTATGTAGAGAGAACGAAATTTACGATAAGGAATTGGTCCACATGCTCATTAAGGCTGAGAATTCTCAAGATCTGCGGCCAAGAAGCTGGAGACACAAAAGATCCCAAGATGTAGAACAGTCCAACTGGGAAGACCTGAGTACCAGGTGTTAGACCCTGAGAGCTAATTGTCCAAGTTCCAGCCCAAATGCTGGTAGTCTTCAGACCCAAGATGAGCCAGTGATTCACTTCCATTCCAAGGTCAGGAAAAGACCAATGTCCCAGCTAGAAGTCAGTTCCTTCCCTGGAGGAGTTCCCCATTACTCAGGAGGCGGTCAGTGGGTTTTTTTAAACCTATTTAGGCCTTCAACTGATCGGATTAGGATTGCCCACATTAGGGAGGACAATCTGATGCACTTCATACACCAATTGCAATGTTAATCTCGTTCCAAATCACCCTCACAAAAACACTGAGAATGTTTGAACAAATGTTCAAGTATTTTCTGACCTAGTCAAGTTGACACATAAATTTAACTATCACAATTCAAGTCTTTGTCCACTTGGCATACTCACACATCTTCTCAAACCATACTTCATCTCCAGATCAAGACAATGACAAGGTCATAATTCTGCCTAAAATGAGCCAATGTATCCAAGCTGATACAACCAAAAATGCACTAATGCCTTTCCCCACAGAAGACATAAGGTTCCTGAATGATATTTACTATTGCCCTTGATACCCTAAAACTAAAATACTATGATATAAAACCAAGGATGACTAAATACTATGACACAAAGTCAGCACATCTTATATCATATGATAAATAAGAGAGGGAAAAAGACAAAGATTTTATGCACATACATACTCATACATATTCATGACAAAATAGAAGGAAATGTTCATGGTAACGACAACCCTCATTCTGGAAGTGTCCACAAGGTCCTACATATCTAGTATTTATAACTACTTTCTTCCACAGGCTCTGTCTTTTTCCCTGAAACTGGAGATGAACCATTCTGCATTCCCTTGGCCCTCAGCAAGAATGGCAGCTGTTCATGATTCTTTGCCTGATGTGGTGACAAAACCTTCGTTCTTGAAGGGTCTTAGATCATACTAACCTGCTGGACTGGGCTGCTGTAATTTTGTATTGACTTTAATCACAAGGAACCCTAAGGTATCTCTTGTAGTCCAGATGTACTCTCCTTTAGCTCCATTGTGGAGTAGCAGTCCAATTTCTCTTTGGTAGTGAGGATTATCCACCTCAGACAGTACCATAGCCCCCTCCTTTGCCTGTTGACTCAAAGGTGTGAAGAACCTAACTGGCTAAGAAGCGGTCTTAACTTCCAGTTCAATGGAATTGTGGTGTATATTCAGGTGGAAGCATTTCTTCCCCTGGAACTAGAGCATCTAGGGCAGAGGAGAATAAGGCGGTAAGAACAGGGAGCATAAATTTTACTAGTGGATCACTAGGGGTAATAGTGAGAGATGCCTCTTCTATATCCACTCCTTAATTCTTGAACCTTGGAAGTCTGACTATTGGCGAAATGACACCATATTGGAAGCTGATTTAACCCCATGCAGCCTGCTAGAAATAGCCAGGCTAGTATCTGTCCTGCAACGCAACTGGTGCTGTAACTGAATTTTCAAAAGACCATTCCACCATTCTATCAAGCCAGCTGTTTTGGATGGTAGAAAACATGATAACACCAGGGAATTCCATGAGCATGGGATCATTATTGCATTTCACTGGCTGTCAAGTGAGGTCCTTGAATATGGCAATGCTGTTAGGGTACCATGTTTATCGAATGGGTGGTAGTTTTGGCAAAAGGATTGCAATATGGGGAAAGGCAAATCTGTATCCAGACTGTCTATTCCTGGAAGAACAAAAGGCTGCCCCTTTCATGATGGAAGTGGTCCAACATAATTAACCTGCCACCAGGTAGCTAGCTAATCACCCTAGAAAATGGTGTCGTATCAGAGACTCAGTGTTGCTCTTTACTGCCAGCAGATTGGGCACTCAGCAGTGGCCATTGTCAGGTTGCCTTGTGAAAGAAGCGTGTGTTGCTAAGCCCATGCATAATCTCCACCATAACCACTATGGCCACTTGGCCTCTAAGCCCATTGGGCAATGGCGGAGTGGCTTTGGAAAGAGGCTGACTGCTAGTCACAGAACGGTCTCCCTACCCACTTGATTCTTAAAATTCTCCTCTGCTGAGCTCACCCTTTGGTGAGTATTCACACAGGACACAAATATCTTTCTACACATTAAGAAAGGTTTATTCACATACTTTCCCCCCAAATTTCCTTGGAACCACTTATCCAATCATGGTCTTTCTAAGTTTTTAGACTTAGGGACACAGCTACAAATCAGAATATGATAACATATTTGGCCATATCTCCGACCAAACAAAGTGAACCACCAGATCTATAATTGGAAGTTCTGCCCCTGGGTAGAATTTCTCTTCCCCATTGCGTTTACAGATGTCCCAGATAAGACTGGTGCTGGAGCAGTACAGTTTCAAGTGAACCTACCAATTGTTCAGAACCACCTGTAAACCTGGCCTGAATCTTATTTTTCTCTGTCAACAGACTGCAGAGTACTCTTAGTGAGGTCGTAAGTGCAAGCTGGGTGAAAGAAGGCAGGGTTTGGGGCCATGAACACTTGGGCTGCTCCCTAGGGTAAATTACTCATGCCTTCAGGGCTGACTTGGGTCTAACTGTGCACATATCACTTCCATCTGTGAAGGTTTGTTGATGTGCATGTCCATCTTTATGGCTTCATTCATCAGATAACATTCATGCATGGTGGGCAGCCCAGGTCACACTTAAACTGAAGACCCATGGTTAAATATTCAGCCTCTACCAAGGCTAAGGAGCAGGCCAAGACCTCTTTCTCTGAAAGAGAATATGGATTTCCTCCAAAGTCCTCAGTGCCTGTGCTGTGATTAACCTGCAGAGGCCTGCCAAAGACTCCAAACTGCACCCCTATCTGCCACTGACATCAAGCACCATTGAATGTGACCCAAGTGGCAGAACAGCCACATAACTATCATACCTGCTGCAGAGCTTTCTCTTGTTCCTGAACCTCACTGAAAACCAGCAGTGTGTTTGGTTACTCAGTAAATAGACAGGACATGACATCCACAGGAGGAATAGGTTGTTTCCAAAATCAAAGATGCCAAAACCCAAAGGAAGCCTTTTACCTCCTGTTTGGGGTTCGTCCGGTGGGTGGGGGGCAGATGCATTAACGTGTCCTACCCTTTGGAAGATATCTTTCCACCAGCCCTACACCATTGGGCACCTAGAAATATCACAGAAATAGAAGGCCCATGAATTTTTATCTGATCTATTTGTCACCCTCTAAAACAAAAAGTGTCCAATCAGCATAATGTCATCAATGCAATAGATGACTGTCTTTGCTAGGGCAAAGAGGGAATGTAGGGGTAGGTCCTGTCTTTGTCTGCTCAGCTGCCATAATAAAATACCATGCACTGCGCAGATTAAAGCACAGAAAGTTATTTCTCTCAGTTCTGGAGGCTACAGATTCAAGATCAAGGTGCTGGTTGATTAGGTTTCTGCTGAGAGATCCTTTCCTGTCTTGCACATGGTCCCCCTTTCTCTTCTGTCTTAAAAATGGCCATTTTTTGGGTATATGCATGGGGAGAGATGGAAAGAGACAGAGACCACTTTCTGTATATCTTCTTATGATGCCACCAATCTTATTACATTAGGACCCCACCCTTATGACCTCATTTAACATTAATTACGTTTTAAAGTTGTATATTTAAACATAGTCACACTGAGGGTTAGACTTTGAACACTGTTGCTCAAAGTGAGGACTGACACTAGTTTTATGCAGGAGAAATAGTGCTAGCCATATTTTTCAGACTTACATTTTACCCAAAATTTCCTCTGTGAGGCAAGAATTAGTTTTCCCCTGCCGAAAAATCTTTTGTTCAGGTTTTCTTCTGAATTTAGTCTTCCGGGTTTGGAACAACTAAAGTGAACTGATTTAGCATGTAAAATATTTAGCATGAAAAATTTAAAAATCTTTAAAAAGAATGTTGGAATCCTAAAAAGTCTCAACACGAAGTGTTTCTGGAGTGCAACGAGGAATTCACACTTCTGCACCAGGGAGCCTCAGAGCTGGCTAGGGCCACAGGCAACTCTGATATTTCAATAAGCTACAAAACAAAACAATGATCTGCCATCCCACCATTATGCCTCCGTTCCTTAGGTGTGAGTGGGAGATGGTGTTCATTCATTCAACAAATATTTATTTAGGACCTACATGAAAATGACGATTGATTGACAGGTAAAGACAGACAATAATCAAATAAATGTGTAGTCATTCAGGCCACTAAGTTTGGAATTAAATAATTCTGGGTTAAATCTTGAATCTGCTTCTTAATGGCCATGTATAACCTTGGGCAAGACCCTTCACCTCGCAGAGCCTCCATTTTCTCATCAGTAAAAGGAGATTAAAATAATTAATCTGAGTGGTATTGTAAGGATGATAAGGATACATTATATGGTGGTCAACGTACAATCCCCAGCATGTAGCTACTACTATTATTCTTAATGATGTTCTGGAATTTATTAGGGGCCTTAAACCATCAAAACACACCGTTGGGGTCATGCTTTTAGATATATCACTGAAGATTATAGAATTATCAGACAACACAGAAAAAGAATAGTGCATGTGACAAGGCCTTCAGGTTGGGGAAGGCAGATCCCCTGAGGTCATAGGACCAGCAGAGATGGACAGAGGATTAGCAACACGAGGCCCAAATGCTCACCTGGGGCCATTCCAACATTCTGTCTCAGGTGTGCTCTGCGCTCAAGGTTGGACAGAGAGTGAAGCACTAAGGTTCCCTTGGAATCTTTCAACCAGACTGGCTTTCATCATCATAGCTTTCTGCCCCGCATTTCCCTGCTTGTTGAGCCCCAGTGTGGACAACACACTGAAATAGGTCATCTGTGGGCAGATTTTCGGGCAAAATGCAAAGCTGAGTCCAGGCTTCGCCTCGGTGAACTTTACTCATCAGTGATCCATCTGGGAAGCTGGTGTTCCTCCCCCTCTTCTCTTTCATGTTGTCAGAAAAATGAAAAACAAGTGAAAATAACTCTAGGCTTTAGTAGAGTCAGTCTGCAATTGGTCCAGGCAAATTGCACTTGCCAGAAGACGTGAGTGAAGGATTACCTAAAAATTTCAGTCTCTATGTCCTGGACATATCCATAATCTAATAGAAATGCAGTGGTTTGCTGTAAAAATAATTGTATGTGGATGTTTCATTACCAAGTGGAACAATCACCCAAACCTGGCTCATGAGCAACAGTGTCACACAGTCCTTATGTCATGCCCCTGGGGAGGGGACAGTAATTCGAGGTAGCCCTGACTTGTCTCATCTCATTAGAACGTTCATGAACAAATTCACAGTGGCTCTTTTGAAGGATTCTCAGAGGGATCGTGGCCATTGTCTTTCTAGTTGTTTCTTTATTACTTTTTTAATCTTTTCCTTTTTCTTCCTTCCTTCCTATCTTTCTTTCTTTCTTTCTTTCTTTCTTTCTTTCTTTCTTTCTTTCTTTCTTTCTTTCTTTCTTTCTTTCTTCTCTCTCTCTTTCTTTTAAGTTAAAAGCCAAATAAAACAAGCAAAATGAAAAAAAATGCATCCAAAAATCTCAGTCTACTTTCTTGTGGCCCCTTCAAGCCAGTGGACAACTGAATATAATCACAAACACTCTCTTTTGGATGATGGCCTTTGTTTACCATAATACCTTTTATCCCATATTACATATGAATGAACTGAAGCTTGGAGGGGCTTGGCAGCTTCCCCAGCTGGTGAGGGGGAGCCAGGGATTGATCTCAGGAGCTGTAACTTTAGACAATGCAGCACCCAGAGCTGCACCAGACCCAGATTGAAGTCTGGCCATCAGTAAAGATTATAAAGAGAATCGCAGAGGACAACAGCTAATGCTTTATGTTGCAGTCCTGGGGACAACAACAAAGGGACCACAGTCCTCCCTGGGGCCCCACGTCATTACGCCAGGCACAGTCCCTAACCCTCTGACACTGTGTCCATTCAACATTTCTGGAACGTGCCTCCTGTGTCTGTGACTGTGCACTGACTCATGGGGTGATCCTCCCTTCTCCGTGCAGGAACCACCACTCTCTTACCCTAGCAAAGACCCCCCACTCCTGAGTTATTTCTTCTAGAGCA
This sequence comes from Paguma larvata, assembly GCA_030068075.1. Lineage (NCBI taxonomy): Eukaryota > Metazoa > Chordata > Mammalia > Carnivora > Viverridae > Paguma > Paguma larvata. The sequence goes on from CM057832.1 coordinate 63,457,395, forward strand.
GGTCCTGGGATGCAGTTGTCAAGGCTGAAGGGGGATTGTATCAGATGCTGGGAGGAGTCCTGTAGCCACAGCAGACCTGTGTCATGTGTGATGCAGGGCAGTGATACTGTCTGAAATGTCAGTGTTCTTTTCCTGTTTGTGTTCCATATCTAGTGAAATGTCCCCTCTACAGCCATGGACATCCTTGTCTCATGGACGGTGAGGATTTCAATAGCAGGAATGCAAAGAGAAAAAAGAGTCACTGTTCAGAATTTGACATCCCAATGAGAATCCCTGAATCCACAAAGGTCCTGAAAGCCAAGTTTTGAAGACAAAACAAAACAAAACAAAAAAACAGACAAAAAACCAAAGATCTCCTAAACAGGAGGAGAGGAAAGGTCTCCATAAGGTCACTATCATCAAGGTATGAATTGTTTATAGCCTAGTGGAACGGGACAAGAGGGGAGAAGAGCCTCCCCAACAATGGGAGAGGGACAGGGGTAGCCTGCTTGCACTCTTGCTGTGCGAGACTGATCTAGAGAGGGAGGGTCTAGAAGACTCCCAGGTGCAGCCTATGGCAAAGAGGGGAGCAGATCACACACCTGGAGGTGACCAAGGGCTGCAAAGACTGAATGTTTATAAAACCCCAGGACACTTGCACACCCATGGGGAAAAGCAAGGGCTCTTGAATGTAAGAGACTGGATTTGCATGAGTGGCTTTAAGTCACATTTATTTTAAGAATAAATGAACATGGTAGTTCTCAATAGTGTGGAGAGTAATTATGCCCAAAATCTGGATTACATACATGGTTGAGAAATAAAAAGGGTAATTAGTTCACAGAAAGTGGAAGGAAGGGGGTTGATGCATTCTGGGGAATAGATGTTTGCACTCCCTCCTTAGGCTCATCCCAGGATACTAGCGGATTCACCTTCACTTCCAGTTTTACTCAGATTCTAACAAGGATTAAGGTTAACACACATGCCAGAGTCTCTCTAAAGGGTTAGGACATTTTGGCTGCATCAGCCATGTGTGCTCAGATCTTAGTTTCTCAGTCCTGGCTGGGGAAGTCCTTCCCCATGCCCCACTCTCCTCCACCCTAGTTGTGTGCATTCCTGTCGCAGAGAGAACTGTTCTAGGTCAATGACCCATGGTTTGCATAGTGGAGGCTCAGTGAGCTCAGAGGAACCCAAGCAGTCTGGGCACAAATCCAATCCAGGCTGTGCCAGATGGTGTTACTAGAAAGGTCAGGCTTGGTACCAAGGATCATCTTGGAAGGTGAACCCTGCCCCAGGCACACAGGGCTTGGGTTAATGCAGGTGAAATGTGGTCCCCAAGGCCCCCTCTTCCAGGCACCTTAGGTCAGTCCACACAGCAGCGCACAAGCATATGTGTTATGCCCAGAATTCGGGGACCCCAAGAACCACCAGGGAGCCGAGTCCGATGCAAGAACAAAGAACCTTTAATCGAGCTAGCTCGAGCTCAATCTCCTACCGCACCGACGCAGCAGTGGGTCGAGAGAGAGGGCCCGTTCCAAAAACACAATAGTTTTAAAGGGGTCTAGGGGCAGTGGGAGGGGTGATGGTCGTGACCCTAGCCAATTGGCTGAGGAAGGGTCAAGGGTCCTGTTCCATAGCTCACTGGGCGTGGTTCTTTTGGAACCAGGAAGTTGCAGGTTTTGAGCAGGCACTGGGGACTCAGGGTGGAAGACAGGAAACACAATGGAGTCAGTCCCAGTTTGCCCTTAAGCAAAATGGAATCAGTCCCATTTTGCCCTTACATATGCAGGTCAGATACACAGCCTGCCCCGCCCCTGCTAGCTCAGAGCTCATGAAGGAGTATAGGTGGAGCAGGCAGAAGGTCCTGGCTGGCTGGTCACAATCACAGACTGAGGGCACGGACAATGGGAATGTCCAAGGGGAAGGAGAAAAGCTGGAACGCTTAGTCTTAAATGTACCTGTTTCTCTGATTATAAAAATGGGACACTTGACAAACAGAAATGTAAGGATGAAAACAAAATGACTCAATTCTCAATGCCAACATAGCCCACCTTGCAGTGTATCTTTTAGGACTGTTAGGCCAAGACTGACAAAGTCTATGTGGTTTCAGAAGAATGAGGTCGTCCATTCCCTGTGCTGTGAAATGTGTTGGGAACGACCATTGTCAGGAACAGACTTGCCTAGTGCTCTATGGGCTCATGGTTGCCGAGAGCAGAGCAGATTGGTAAATGTCAGGTGTTCCTATAACTCACTGAGTTTCCATTGTGAGAGCAAAAGATTAGAATAGAGTTTGTATACAGTGTTATAAAAATCACAATTTCACAGGGAAACATTGAAATCATACTGGGATGACATTTTTGCTAACTGCTGACCCCTAGTGGTGAAACATATAAGGCCTGCTAGAGAAGCCACCTTTGCACACTGGACAGAAGACACTTCCTCCCACATGCTTGCTCCTCTCTAGGGACAGCAGGCACCAGCCCCTGCAGGGTTGCTCCAGACATTCGCTCCCCCTCTGCCCTGGGTATTTCCTTCCTTATGCAGCCCCACGATGTGGCTAGCGAAAACTACTCCATTGGCCTGGGTCCTTACCTCAGGGGGCTGACCCTGGGGACATAAGACCTTGCAGCCAGTGCATCTGGACAGGGTGGGAGTGGGGGTGGGGGTGGCCCAGGGCAGAGCTTGTGGGGGAAAGAAGCTGGGACAGGCCTCAGCGGATGAGGTTGTTGTGACCTAGTTCACCACAAAGCGATTTGGGGGAGAGTCATTGCTGGAGCCTCTGGTGTCTCTCCTCAGAGCCCACCACATGCGTCTCTTCCACCTGCGTGTTCAGGGCCTTCAAAACGGAGGCTCAAAATCAGCCCCAGTGGCAGTATTTACACCCCAGGAACCAGCCAGCCCTGCAAATCAAGGCTTGTTTGCCCACAGTGCGCTGGAGAAGCAGCCACCTCTGCTCTGGGGGCTCCGAAGCCCACGACCACAGCTTGGGTGTGGGAACCACCTTCTTACAAAAGGAGCAGGCCCGCTGACTCTGCCCTGTCCTCCCCCTCCCCAATGAACAGGCCAGTGCAGCTGCCCAGACTTTCCCAAGACCTGTGCTGTTGCTTAGTCAGACTAATTCTGCCTCCACAGGAAGAGGAGGGATGCTTGTTAAGAGGGTGGGGGCGGAGGTGCAGGTGGATTTCATATGTACACTAGTTTTACTATCGCCGCACATGCCCTTCCGATCTGACTTGAGGATCCTAGTTTCAGAGGGTTTGAGGAAATGGCTTACTTTTATTTAATTTGATTGTCTTCTAATAAAGTGATATTAAATTAGTTATTTTCTAAGCCTAAGAGAGCCAGTCTGAAGGAAGGTGCCCAGGAACATTCTGGAAAAGAGGACAAAGTTGGGAATTTGCGCAGAATTAAAAAGGCACCACAGATAAACTGCATTTGCATAATTAAGTTGCAGCTCCTTACCTGCTGGGTCTAAATGCGTCCTGCCTTGTGCAGAAAGCCTTGCATCTCCCTGCTCCTATCTGGTGTTCCCAGATTCTGACAGTGCTTCCCAGTCAATATGCTGAAGTTCAGTCACTTTGCAAGGAGAAAATGAAGCTACATTGCCAGGGGGAAATGTTCTGGAAAAAGGGCAAGTAGAACCCGAGATTCCCGGGGCTCCAAAGAGCAATGCAGTTACCAAACAATATTCACTTAAAAGATATTCACAGGGTCTAGATATGCCAAGACCTGTTCTAGGCCCAGGGGAGACCACGGCGCACAAGTGGCTAGACTCAGGCTATAAACAAGTAAGGAAAATGTCAGTCAGGGGTTAGCACCCAACGGCCTAGGAGCCACTACATGTTTTTGTGAAAAACCTTTATTGGGAACACAATCACCCCTTTTATTTCCTCTGGTCTGTGACTGGTTTAGGGACACAAGGCCGTCAGGGGAGAAAACACCTGGTGTATTACAGAAAGGATTGCTGACTTGGCTTAAGTGCAGGGATTCAAAGAGGGCGAATGAGAGAAATGGGATGTGGGCATGGCTAGTTTCCACTGACACTCAGGAGACCCCTCTCTGCCCAGGACATTTAAACCAGCACAAGGACAAGAAAGGGGAGGCAGCAGCAGAGGAGCTGAGGGAAGGCAGAGGGAATAGTGAGTGCAAAGGGCCTGGGGCAGTAGAGAGATAAGTGTGTCACAGGAAACACACAAAAGGAAAGGGGGATGGGCCTGGCACCAGGGCTTGAGCTTGGTTGGGGGGATGTGGGGGGGGGGAAGGATGGTATCTGAGGGGATCTGATCAGAGAGGTAAGTGGCTTGACAAACCTGGATCAGGGGATTGGGTGTGGTCCAGGTGTGTTCAGCAGGTGGGAGCAAGATCCAACTCACTTTGGAATTTCTCTCCAACTGTCCAGAGAGAGACCAGGAAGATATTCGTGTTTGAGATACGATAGCACTTGGATAGGGTTGTCCAGGCTCAGTTATTTTGTGAGATGTGGGCAGAAAAGCAAGAGGCCCCCTTCCCTGGATAAATACTTAAAGTATAAAGTTAAAGCTAACAAACAGGAAATGGCCCATATCCTGCATCCTACTTATGCAAATAACACTGTTCTGACCACCTAGAAGGAGGGACTCGTTTAGAATTCTGATTCCTAGAGTCCCCTGCTACTCCCCCCTCCATCTCATCCTTGGCTCTTCACAAGACTGGCAGCCTCACCTGCAAGAGGCCCACAGCCATGGGCATGCCAGCCTCACCTCGGCATCCACCTGCCTGTTGGGGTGGGGAGGGGAGGGCACACAGGAGAATATTCTAAGGCAGAAGCCAAAATTTAGGAAACCCGTTGCCCCTGCTCCTCACTCCCAGGGTGTTACTGTAGGAGGGCATGACTTTCTTAAAGTTGGGCCTCATTTACTTGTTACTACTTCCCTGCCCTAAAAACGTTACAGGGAGCACTCTGGCTCAATCTCCAGGTTCAAATTATACAGGTTGCTCATGTAAATGCTGAAAGTCAGAAAACGAATTTAACAAAAGCACCTGAGACTGACAGTAAGGCCCACTTTTCACCTACTTTCTAGGCTCTATAATCAGGGTGTGCATGTTAGACATTCCTATATAGTGTTCTTTACAGGTGTATCCTAGAGCCCCACCACAAAAGAATTGGTGTCCTCCGGATACCAACAGATCTTTTAATTTATAAAGGTTTTTTTCCTCTGTTTTTAAAATGTCCTACAAGAGAGGTGCCTGGGTGGCTCAGTCTCTTATGTATTCAACTCTTGATTTTGGCTCAGGTCATGTTCTCATTGTTCGTGAGGTTGAGCCCCGTATCTAGCTCTATGGTGAAAATGTAGAACCTCTTGGGATTCTCTCTCTTTGCTCTCTACCCCCCCTGATTGAATTCTCTCTCTAAAAATAAATAAATTAACAAAAATAAAAAATAAAATATTTTACCAGATGTAGAGAGAAATAGGAATAATGACTAATAATGACTATTCACTACCCCCACCCCCACCCTTACTTCGCAGAGGAAACAGGACTAATTTTCCCCTAGGCCCTCCCACAGGGGAGGCCCTCCTATTCAGGGGCTAATAGAAGCCATATTTCAGTTGTGTACCCAGAAAGAAGGCTTTTGTTAAAATGCTTTATACAGACTTTACAAAGGTACAAGTCTTTTGATTTCTATTTCAGTGAAAAATCTTTCTGATATAAAAATAAAAACGTTTAGTTAAAAAGATGGGTCAATCCTTTGATGTTCAATCTAGAATCCACTTCTTTGGGAAATTAGAAACAACCACCTGTGTTTTCCAAATCTCCACGAGACTTGAAATGCAACCCTAAAAACAAGTCCAAGTCCACACATATTTACCAATCTCCCAAACTCACCTGTTCCTCTTACAATGTTTGTGGCTATTATAAAAGATCAGGATATTGGAAAATATTGTCCTGTACTTCAGAAAAGAAAGAGCCATTTTCATTTTTTTTGAGAGAGAGGGAAAGTGAGATGAAGAGGGCCAGAAAGAGAGAGACAGAGGATCTGAGGCAAGCTCCGCACGAGCTCAGAGCCCGACCAGGGTCTCGAACTCAGGAACCATGAGATCATGACCTGAGCTAAAGCCAAAAGTCAGCCTTTTAGCCGACGAAAGCATCCAGGCACTCAAAGAAGGATCCATTTTAAATAGCAGTTACTCTGAAACTTTAGAAAAAATAAACTGTACATTGTTTTCTCTTTCCTACAAGATTACAAATCTTGTCTTAAAATGTGGAGAGAGCCTGGGATCATCTGAGAGTGGGGGGAAAAAAAGAAGGACAAGTGGCCTTTCAAAAAATTTTACTTACTTACCTACTTACTCAATTGATTAATGTAGAGATCTTTTTAAAATACAAACTGCTAAACTGGCTCTTGTGCCCAGACTCTACCACCTCCAGTATCAGTAATCCTAATTTCCACCTTGGAGAACATTTAAAATACTCTCTCTGCAGCTTGTGATATAAACTTCCTACCCCCTTCTTTTATAAGACCTAAAGCCATTCTTTGAAATGCAAACTGTAGAGAAAAGAGTATAATCAGGACAAAAAAGTAGAGGTAGCTTTTGGAAAATGTGCCTAAGTCCTCTCCAGAAAATTAGTATTGTTCTTACTATCTTGTCTGTGTATATGTCCACACATGTAGTAACTGTGGGATGATTTCCGTTCCCCCATATGGTATTGCTACCATTAAGTTGTGAAAGAGGTCTATTTAGTTGAAGGCAAGTGCGTGTAAAAATTGGGCATTCTAATAAAATTCAAACAGTAAAAAACCACCTGGAATATTTTTCAAGTTCATGTGATCTGGGAAAATATTTGGTAATTTAAAGGTATTGATTTAATTAAAATAGACATGTCTTCAGAATTATCAGCATTAAACGTGAGACTTTTATTGTGTGTTTGCTAAAATTCAAATAAGTTTAGGGTGGCCCTGTTGCAAAATTTGTCAAAAAAGGGCATTAGTAAGGAGATATGTATTTTTTATCAGAGAAAAGAAAGTGATTTTTCTCTTAATGTGAGGCTGATTAGGGGCAAAAACAAACAAACAAACAACAAAAAAAACTTAGGACAATATCTGAACGTAAGAAGGAAAGTTGTAAAAGGTTTATGGAAAAGCAATCTTATGGAGAGGAATTGATGGGTGGCCAGTACTAGCTAAAATTAAAATAAACTTGGAGCATCTGGGTGGTTGAGTCAGTTAAGTTCCGGACTCCTGATTTTAGCTCAGGTCATGATCTCACAGTTCATCAGCCCCACATCGGGCTGTGTGTTGACAGTGCTGAGCCTGCTTGGGATTCTCTTTCTCCCTTTCTCTCTGCCCCTCCCCAGGTCGTGCTCTCTTTCTCTCTCTCTGTCTCTCAAAAATAAAGAAATAAACATTAAAAAGAATTGAAAAAAATAAAATTAAGATAAATTTAAGAAAGAAATAAAAAATTTTTTGAGACAGAGTGTGTGAGCGGGGGAGAGGTTCAGAGGGAGAGAGAGAGAGAAAGAGAGAATACCAAGCAGTCTCCACACACATCACAGAGCTGGACTCGGGGCTTGATCCTACCACATTGGGATCATGATCTGAGACAAAATCAGGAGTCTGAGGCTCAACTGACTGAGCCGCCCAGGTGCCCCAGAAATGAATTTTGATATTAAAAGTACCCTGTTGCAGAGTCCTACTTCAGCTCAGGTCACGATCTCATGTTTTGTGAGTCCAAGCCTCCCATCAGACCCTGCACTGTTAGTGGGATTCTCCCTCTCTCTCCACCCCTCCCCCACTTGTGTGCTCTCTCTCTCTCTCCCTCTCTCTCTCTAAAATATATAAATAAATAAACTATATTAGAAAAGAAAAAGCACCCTGGTGGAAAATTTGTATTCTTGGGCAGGAGTCTGGCAGAAGTGGAGTCAAGGCAAGAGGGATTTGAACTTCAAAATGGACCTCCTTCTCCAAGAAAGTCTGGATCTACATATGTGATAGCTCAGAAGAGGGCAAATGCTTTGATATTGCCCATGGAAGTGAAGCCTTTGGTCCTCACAGAGTCATCAGGCAATGGGGATCACTTGAAGAATTTCAAGCAGTAATGTTGCCTGAAAGCAAGACTGTCATTATTAACGCTGCTGATCAACTCTTCTTTTTTTTTTAATGTCATTTTTTAAATGTTTATTTTTGAGAGACATAGAGGCACAGCGTGAACATGGGAAGGGGCAGAGAGAGGGGAGACACAGAATCTGAAGCAGGCTCCAGGCTCTGAGCTGTTAGCACAGAGCCCGACGCGGGGCTTGAACTCACAGACCGAGAGATCATGACCTGAGCTGAAGTCGGCCGCTCAACCATGTGAGCCACCCAGGGGCCCCTGATCAACTCTCCTGAGTCTTTGAGGGGATCCAGAGTTTCAGTTTCAAGGGAGACCTAGGAAATAAACCAATACACACCTAGCTAAAATGACGAAACAGAAGAACTCCCCTCAAAATATGTACAGGAAATAGTGACAGTGCAAGAAAAGATGAAATCAGACATAATCAACTTAACAGAACAAGAATATAGAATGATAAACATAAAAATACTCGCTGGGCTTGAAAAAAGCAGAGAAGAAAGGAGGAGGGCCCTCTAGGCAGAGACCAAGGTCTTAAAAAACGGTCAGGAGGAATTAAAAAATGCTTTAAATGAGGTGGAAAACAAATTGGGGGCGGCCACAGCGTGAATCGAAGAGGCAGAAGAGAGAATAGGTGCATTAGGAGATAAAATTATGGAAAAAGAGGAAGCAGCGAAAAAGAGAGAGAAACTGATTCAGGACCAGGAAAAGAGAATTCGAGAGCTGAGCGATGCAATCAAACAGAGTAGTATCCGTATTATAGGAATTCCAGAGGAAGAAGAGGGAGAGAAGGGAATCGAAGGGGTACTTGAACAAATCTTTGCTGAGAACTTCCCAAACATGAAGAAGGAAACAGGCATTGAAATCCAAGAGGCACAGAGAACTCCCCTCAGAAGTAACCCGAATAGACCCTCAGCACGACACATCATAGGGAAGCTGGGAAAATACAAAGACAGAGAATTCTGAAAGCAGCTAGGGAGAAACGGCCCTTGACATACAAAGGCAGACACATAAGGGTAGTAGCAGACTTATCTACAGAAACTTGGCAAGCCGGAAAGGAATGGCAGGAAATCTTCAATGTGATGAACAGGAAGTATATGCAGCCAAGAATCCTTTTTCCGGCCAGCCTGTCATTCAGAATGGCAGGAGAGATAAACGTCTTCCCAAACAAAAAAATCTGAAGGAATACAAGAGACGCTGAGGGGGACTCTATGATGGAAAGGTCTCAAGACACAGAGTATCAGAGACATCCTTGCAAGCATGAAACCAGAGATAATACCTTGACTCTAAACCCATATTTTTCAAATATCTGAATGCAAACGGACTAAATGCTCCAATTAAAAGACACAGAGTAACAGAATGGATTAAAAAAACAAGACCCATCTATATGCTGTCTTCGAGATACCCATTTTAGACCTGAGGACACCTTCATATTGAACGTGAAGGGATGGAGAACTATCTACTCTGCTATGGGAAGTCAGAAGAAAGCTGGAATAGCCACACTTATATCGGACAAGCTAGACTTCAAAGTAAAAGATGTAATAAGAGATGGAGAAGGGCATTATATAATGATCACAGGGACTATCCAGCAGGAAGAGCTAACAATTATAAATAACTACGTGCTGAATTCTGGGGCACCAAAATCTGTAAAGCAACTAATTACAAACGTACGCAGTCTTATCAATAAAAATGTGCTAACTGCAGGAGACCTTAATACTCCACTCACAGCACTGGATAGATCACTAAACAGAGAATCGCCATAGAAACAATGGCGCTGAACGACACATTGGAACAGATGGGCCTCATGACATCTTCAGGGCCCTTCACCCAGAAGCAAAGGAATTTACATTCTTCTCTAATGCACACGGTACATTTTCCAAGATAGGCCATATTTTGGGACACAAGGAAGCACTGAATAAATATTAAAAAATTGAGATCATACCATGCACACTTTCAGAACACAATGCATTGAAACTTGAAATCAACCACAGAAAAATGTCTGGAAAATCCCCACAAACATGGAGGCTAAAGAACAATCTACTAAAAGACAAATGGGTCAACCAAGCAATCAGAGGAGATATTTTAAAATACATCGAAACAAACGAAAATGAAAATACTGCAATCGAAACGCTTTGGGATGCGGCAAAGGAGGTCCTGAGAGATAAATATATTGCAATCTAGGCCCATCTCAAGAAACAAGAAAAATCACTAACAAAAAATCAAACAGCATGCCTAAAGGAATTAGAAACAAAACAGCTAAGACAACCCAAACTCAGGAGAAAGAGAGAAATAACAAAGACCAGGGCATAACCTAATCATATGGAAACAGAAAAACTAGTGGAACAGATCAATGAAACCAAGCGCTGGTTCTCTGAAAAAATAAACAAAATAAACAAACCTCTAGCCAGGCTTCTCAAAAAGAAAAGAGAGAGAACCCAAATATATAAAATCATGAACGAAGATGGAGTGATTACAACCAATCCCTCAGAAATACAAGCAATTATCAGAGAATACTATGAAAAACTATATGCCATCAAATTGGACAACCTGGAAAAAATAGACAAATTCCTAAACAGCCACATACTACCAAAACTCAAATGGGAAAAATAGAAAACTTGAACAGACCCATAACTAGTGAAGAAATTGAATCAATCATCAAAAATCTCCCAACAAATAAAAGACCAGGACCAAATAGTTTCCCTGGGGAATTCTACCATACATTTACTTTATTTATTTATTTTTTTAATTTTATAATAGTTTATTTTCAAATTGGTTTACATATAACACCCAGTGTTCATCCCAACATGTGCCCTTTTTAATGCCCATCACCCCCGCCCCCCCCTCCCTCAGCCCCCTCACCCTCGGTTTTTTCTTAGTCTTTGAGAGTCTCTTATGTTTTATCTCCCTCCCTCTCTGTGTCTTTTTTTTCTTACCCCTCTTCTCTCCCCCTGGTTTTTGCTTAGTCTCACAAAATCCACCTATTCGTGGAAACATATGATATTTGTCTTTTTCTGACTGACTTATTTCACTTAACATAATACCCTCCAGTTCCATCCATGTTGCTACACATGGCCAGATTTCATTTTTTCTCATTGCCACGTAGTAGTCCATTGTATATATGTACCACATCTTCCTTATCCACTCATCAGTTGATGGGCACTTGGTCTGCTTCCATGATTTGGCTATTGTCGAAAGTGCTGCTATGAACATTGGGGTACACGTGCTCCTATGCATCAGCATTCCTGTGTCTCTTGGGTAGATTCTTAGCAGTGCTATTGCTGGGTCATAGGGTAGCTCTATTTTCATTTTTTTGAGGAACCACCACACCGTTTTCCATAGTGGCTGCACCAGTTTGCATTCCCACCAACAGTGTAGAGGGTGCCTACTTCTCCACATCCTCGCCAGCATCTATAGTTTCCTGATTTGTTCATTTTAGCCACTCTGTCTTATACCAGACATTTAAAACAGAGTTAATACCTAATCTCCTCAAGCTATTCCAAAAAATTGAGAGGGAAGGAAAACTCCCGGACTCATTCTATGAAGCCAGCATCACTTTGATTCCCGAACCAGATAGAGCCCCAGCAAAAAAAGAGAACTAAAGGCCAATATCCTTGATGATCATGGATGCAAAAATTCTTAACAAGATATTAGCAAATAGAATACAACAGCATTTAAAAGAATTATTCACCACAATCAAGTAGATTCATCCCTGGGTTGCAGGGATGGTTCAACATTCGCAAATCAATCAACGTGATACATCACATTAACAAAAGAAAAGATAAGAACCTTATGATCCTGTCAATAGATGCAGAAAAAACATTTGAAAAAATATAGCGCCCTTTCTTAATAAAAACTCTCGAGAAAGTCGCTATAGAAAGAACATACTTAGGAATCATAAAAGCCATTTATGAAAAGCCCACCGCTCAGATCATCCTCAATGGGTAAAACTGAGAGCCTTCCCCCTGAGATCAGGAACACGACAGGGATGTCCACTCTCACCACTACTATTTAACAAAGTGTTGGAGGTCCTAGCATCAGCAATCAGACAACAAAGCAAAATAAAAGGCATCAGAATAGGCAAGAATGAAGTCAAAGTTTCACTTTTCACAGATGACATGATACTTTACATGGAAACCGAAGAGAATCCACCAAAAGCCTACTAGAACTGATCCATGAATTTGGCAATGTTGCAGGGTACAAAATCAATGTACAGAAATCGGTTGCATTCCTTTACATCAACAATGAAGAAATAGAAAGAGAAATAAAGAAGCCAATCCCATTCTCGAGTGCGCCAAAAACCATAAAATACCTAGGAATAAACCTAACCAAAGAGGTAAAAGATCTCTACGCTGAAAACTATAAAAAACTTATGAAGGAAATTGAGGAAGACACAAGGAAATGGAAAAACATCCCATGCTCACGGATCGGAAGAATAAATATCGCTAAAATGGCAATACTACCCAAAGCAATCTACACATTCAAAGCAATCCCAATCAAAATTGTACCAGCATTCTTCTCAAAGCTAGAGCAAACAATCCTAAAATTTGTATGGAACCACAAAAGACCCCAAATAGCCAAAGTAATATTGAAAAAGAAAACCAAAGCGGGAGGCATCACAATCTTAGACTTTAACCTCTGCTACAAAGCGGCAATCATCAAGACAGTATGGTATTGGCACAAAAACAGACACACAGATCAGTGGAATAGAATAGAGAACCCAGAAACGGACCCAAAAGCATATGGCCAACTAATCTTTGACCAAGCGAGAAAGAGTACCCAATGGAAAAAAGACAGCCTCTTTAAGAAATGGTGCTGGGAAAACTGGTCAGCAACACGCAGAAGAATGAAACTAGACCACTTCCTTACACCACTCATAAAAACAAACTCTAAATGGATGAAGGATCTGAATGTGAGACAGGAAACCATCAAAATCCTAGAGGAAAAAGCAGGAAAAGCACCTCTTTGTCCTGAGCCGCAGCAATTTCCTAAGTGACACATCTCCAAAGGTGAGGGAATTAAAAGCAAAAATGAACTATTGCGACCTCATCTAGATAAAAAGCCTCTGCACAGCAAAGGAAACAACCAACAAAACTAATAGACAACCGAAGGAATGGGAAAGGATAATTGCAAATGACATATTGTATAAAGGTCTAGAATCTAAAATCTATAAAGAAAAAAATTGAATAATCCAGTGAAGAAATGGGCAGAAGATATGAATAGACACTTCTCCAAAGATGACATCCAGATGGCCAACAGACACATGAAATGATGCTCCATGTCACTCATCATCAGGGAAATACAAATCAAAACCACACTGAGATACCACCTCACACCAGTTAGAGTGGCTAAAATGACTAAATCAGGAAACTGAAGATGCTGGCGAGGGTGTGGAGAAACAGGCACCCTCTTGCACTGTTGGTGGGAATGCAAACTAGTGCAGCTGCTCTGGAAAACGGTGTGGAGGTTCCTGAAAAAATACAAATAGAACTACCCTATGACACAGCAATAGCACTGCCAAATCATGGAAAGAGATTAAGTGTTGATCAACGGATGAATGGATAAAGAAGAAGTGGTATATATATACAATGGAATACTACGCAGCAATGAGGAAGAATGAAATCTGGCTCTGCGTAGCAACATGGATGGAACTGGAGAGTATTATATTAAGTGAAATAAGTCAGTCAGAGAAAGACAGATACCATATTTTTCCACGCATAGGTGGATTTTTAAAGACTTAGCAGGAGGCCATGGGGGAGGAGAAGAGGGGAAAGAAAAAGACACAGAGAGGGAGGGAGACAAAACATAAGAGACTCTTAAAGACTAAGAACAATCTGAGGGGTGAGGGTGCTGTGGGAGGGAGGAGAGTGGGTGACAGGCACAGAGGAGAGCACTTATTGGATGAGCACTGGGTGTGTATGGAAACCAATTTGACCATAAATTATTTTTTAAAAAAGAAAATTTGTTTTCTCTTTTTAAAAGAACAAAGTTTTCTTAAGCTAATGGTTGGCTATTAATTAAAAATTACAAACAAATTTTTTCTTTACATTTAAAGTATCTTCCATCCCCTGCCCAAAAAAACAGATTCTACATACTGTGAAACTACTTTTCTATGTCTATCCAATTTTTGAAAACTTAAGAAAACTAAGTCTTACTATTAAAAATCTTACCAAATTTTGCTCATAATTATAAAACCTTCCACATCTTTTTTTTTTGCCTTTGATATTCTTTATTGTCACTTTTGTTAAGTGGGTGACTACTGTTACATAATAATCTATGTTCACATTTAACCCATTTAATCAAATGTTCCAACTCTTTGAATCTATCTATCTATCTATCTATCTATCTATCTATCTATCTACCTATCTATCTATCATCTATATTCTTATTTAAACTCCCAAAAAAATTCTAAATCAAGTCTTTTAACCACAATCTAACTAAAATTTTTCAGAGTGCTCCTGGAACATTTCAAACATTTTTTCAGAAATTAATTAGACTTTTTGGTCTGTTACAAATGACATACATTAAAGCATTGTCGAGTAAGTGATGCTCAATTCTATCATAGTTGTAGAGAGATGTTATTAAAATAAGTGTTTCAAAAATCGTATAAAGCCTACAGAGACCCGATGTCCAGGTCTGTTATTGTATTGAAGTTTTAACTGACACAGAAACAACCAAATGTCCTTGTTAATTGTATTCTCATGAACTCTCACCAGCTCTTTAACCATCCCTGTTTTTAGGCTTTTTATTACTTACAGACATTTATACTTCTACTCAAATACTTCTACAAAAGCTTCCTGCCATTGCCCTTTATCTTCAGTGAGACTCATGAAAACAATAAAAAATAGAAACAGAAACAAAACCTCTGAGTACAGATTTCTGATAACCTTAAGATCATAAAATCCAGCTATGTAAAAAATCCAGAACTAATGGAAAACCAGGATTCAAGCAGAACAAGACTTAGTACATTGGACTGAAAGAACCAAGAATTGGTAACATTTATATGACTTCATATAAAAATTTGTTGTTTTTCCAGAGTTAAGGAAACTTTTTCTTTTAAGCTAACTGACTTCTAGCAATTTGATGCATTACACTGTTGTAAGCAGTATTGAAACAGTCACCTTTTCTCCCCACCTGAACCCTCCAAAGTTCAGAACCTCAGTGAGTACTCTTATATTTGCATGGCAATATATTTATTTGTATACATCAGTAAGAATCTGTTTTCCTTACAACAGGGACACATTGGAAACATTTTTTACATTATCAAGGCTTTGACTGGAATGTCTTATCTGGGAAAGACATGCACAGACTCAGATCTGACCAGACAGCTTTAAGGAGCTAAGGTTGACTTTATGGAGCCTATAAATCCCCGTGAAGATGTCAGCCCAGGACCTTGTTATAGAGTTCCCAGCAGCCTTACCAGGTGAGTAAAGAGGGTTGCTTCCTGACAGGTACAGGAACCTCAGGATATTCCGGGGTCCTTGAGTGGAGAGCAATGCACCCAAATCTATAGGTATTGCCGATGAATTCTGAGGGCAAGTATTTAGCTTGGCCTGTGGCCTTAAGAGGCCATAAAAGTTCAATCGAGAAATTTCTTATGAAAATTTCCATCAGAGCAGGTTTTAAAGAGCCGACATGATTAATCACCATTTAGTTTATTAATTTATTTTATTTAAATTCAAGTTAGTTAATGTACAGTGTAGTGTTGGCTTCAAAAATAGAACCGAATGATTCATCACTTACATATACACTGAGTGCTCATCCCAGTAAGTGTCCTCTTTAATTCTCATCACCCATTTAACCCATCCCCCCACCCACCTTCCCTCCAGCAGCCCTCAGTTTCTTCTCTGTATTTAAGAGTGTCTCATGATTTGTCTCCCTCTCTGTTTTTATCCTACCTTTCCTCATCACCCCTTGTTATCAGTTGTGCTTCTCAAGTTCCACATATGAGTGAAATCATATGTCAGTCACTATTCTCACTACACTTAGATAAATAATCAGGCCAAATATTTTTCAAAACTAGACTTATTTTGCAAATAAATTAATGTTAATTTGAATATCTTTGGTATAAAAAGAAGTGATTAAAGAGAGAATATATGGTTTAGTCATACAAATTTATCGATAATAGATTCTAGTACTGTTCATCATAAAAATCAGATCTGATTTCTATGAGTGTCTTCCCATGCCTGGCAACAATTCTCCAGACTCCCATTTAAGGGACTGTGCTTAGGGTAGTGACTTTGGGCAGGGAGTGGAGGAGGTTTGAGGTTCTTTGGGCTGCATCATAAAACAGTAACTATTGTGCTTTGCAATTCTCTTCCATTATCTTCACCAACAGCCAGACTTCCATCTCAGGTCTGGCACAGCCCTGCAGCGCTACATGGTGCCTCGTCTGGAGTTACAGCTTACAGCTCCTGAGATAAAATCCTGGCTCCCTGCTTGCTGGTTAAGGAAGTTCCTAAACATCTCTAAGGTTCAGTTCTTTCATCTGTAAGATGAGATAACGGTTATTATGGTGATCAAAGGCCATCAGTCAAAATACAGTGTTCCTGGGGTGCCTGGGTGGCTCAGTCGGTTAAGCGTCCGACTTCGGCCCAGGTCATGATCTCACGGTCTGTGAGTTCGAGCCCCGCATCAGGCTCAGTGCTAACAGCTCAGAGCCTGGAGCCTGCTTCGGATTCTGTGTCTCCCTCTCTCTCTCTCACCCTCCCACACTCATGCTTTGTCTCTCCTGCTCTCAAAAATAAATAAAAAAACATAAAAAAAAAAATTTAAAAAAAAAAAAAATACAGTGTTCCTGAGTGAGCCATATCTCAGTTGTCTACAGGTTTCAAGAGGCCACAATGACGTAGTTTGGGATTTTGGATGCTTTTTGTTTTTAATCTCATTTACCAGAATTTTGTCATATTTTCAAATCATTGTTTGTATTTTTAATTTAAAAAGCAGAAGAAACTGCTGGAAGGACAGTGGCCGAGGTCCCTCTGAGAATCCTTAAAAGCAGCCCCTGCCACATTGTTCATGAAAGCTCCAATGGGAGGAGACAAGCCAGGGAAATGGTGCATTCCTGTCCCCTTCCCAGGACGACCATGTAAGCAACATGTGACTCTATTGCTCATGAGCCAGGCAGCCGGTTTGGTTAATTGTTCCACTTGATAATTAAACATTCACATAGTCTGTATTTTTACAACAAACTACTGTCATTTCCATTAGATAACAAAGATGTCAGGACCTAGAAATTGAAATTTTAAGTGAACTGTTCACTCATTTGTTTGCTGACAAGTCCAATTTGGAGAGTGAAACCACTAGAAGTGGAGAAACTAGTTTATGACCTGTTGATTATTTTTCTGAGAATGTGCAAGAAAAGAGGGGAAGAACACCAGCTTCCCCGATGGTTCGCTGATGAGCAAGGTTCACTGAGGTGAGTCCAGGAGGCAGCATTGCATTTTGCCACAAAAACTATCCATAGGTGACCTAGTTCAGTGCATCATGACCACTGGGGACTCAACAAGCTAGGAAAAGCTGGGCAGAAAGCCATGATCATGGAAGCTGGTTTGGTTGAGAGACCTCAAGTGCACCTTAGTCCTTCACTCTCCCTCCAACCTTGAGCACAGAGCACACCGAGGCAGTGTGTTGAATGGCTCCAGCTGAGAGAGTTGTGGCCTTGTGACCCTAATCTTCTGTCCATCTTTGCTGTGTCCTGTGACCTCAGGTGCTCTGCCCTCCCCAGACCTCAGGGGCTTGTCATGTGTCCTACTATTCCTGGACTCTTTGACAGTTCTTCAGAGATCTATCTTAAGATACTACACAAGGGTGTTTTGATCATAAGGGCCTTCTTAAATTCCAGAACATCATTAAGGACAATAGTAGTAGCCACATGCCATAGATTGTATGCTGACCGGCATATAATTTATCCTCTATAATGTTTGCAATACCCTTCGAAGTAGTCATTTTAAATCAGAATGTCATTTCAACTGGGTTCCCAAACTGGGGAAGGAAGAATCTCTAGGTTAATGTCCTCTTCCTTCTACAGGCAGATAGTTGAGGGGAGACATAAAGAGTTTTTCCAGAATCAGTTAGGTTTTGAATGCTTTTAACTAAAAAAACAATCTTTATGCCAAAGTGGCCCCTCTTGAAGCAGCCTACTCTTGGCCCCTCCACATTTAAAAAATTTACTCCAAAACTTGATATTTAATCTACTTGTTTTTAGCACTTATGTGCAGATTACTTACAAAGGTATATTAAGCATTAGACAAAGTCAGTTTTATCCTAAGCTATTTTTGTTTTTTTTTGGTGCGGATGGAAGATTTTTATAAGAGATAACATAACTTCTATTTGACTAGTAAACTCAGGTAGAATAAAACTTTTTATTTAATGCTGATAAGTCTAAGTATGTGTTTGTGTTAATTAAACCATCAGTCTTAAAGTACCTTATTAAATAATTTAAAGTACCTTATCAAATAATTTCTTAGATCTTTTGAACTTGAAAGCACTTGGGTTACTTTCTACCTTTTGGAGTTTAGAATGCCCAGTGCTTACTGTCATTTGCCTTCAAACCAACTAAATGGAGGTCTTCACGAAGTAATTTTAGCAACGCCATCCAAATGTGGAAGCATTTACAACACATAAAAAGATGAGAGTGAACGTACAGAATCACAGACCTTATAGCTTCTGGTGTAAAATATGAAGTAGGTATAAAACTTACTAGTTTTGAGAATGCCTGGCTGGCTCAGTCCGTAGAGCATGTGGCTCTTGATCTTGGAGTTGTTGGTTCAAGCCCAATGTTGGATGTAGAGATTACTTAAAAAAATAAAATCTGGGGCGCCAGGGTGGCTCAGTCGGTTAAGCAGCTGACTTCAGCTCAGGTCATGATCTTGCAGTCTGTGAGTTGGAGCCCCGTGTCCCGCTCTGTTCTGACAACTCAGAGCCTGATGCCTGCTTCGAATTCTGTGACTCCCTCTCTCTCTGCCCCTCCTCTGCTTGCTCTCTGTCTCTCTCTCAAAAATAATAAACATTAAAAAAATTTTAAAAATAAATAAAATCTTAAAAAAAAACTTTTAAGGTTGGATCTGTTCTTATTTTTCTGTTCAATGGAATAAGTTAATGTTGGTCTAGATGGGAAAGCTTTTTTTGTTTTTAATATTTATGGAGAAGACGCTTTTTATTTTTATTTTTCCTGGGCAAATCAAGTTCTAAATGGCTTTGCCTTCCATGTTTGCATGGTAAAAATGATCTCCCTGGAACCTGCACTGTGAAGATATGGACCAGATGAGAAATTCCGGAGAAGACCAGCAGAACAAAGAATATTTATATTTTGAAGGCAAAAGAAAAGAATGCAAGTATTTTCTAGAAGGACTTTTGATTTCATTAGGCCAGAACTTTTACAATACTTATAAGCTTTTTGAGATAAATAAGGAGGGTTGGGGATTGGTAAAAAGGATTGGCACTCTAGAATTGCTTTTGGAACCAGACCTCTGTTCCAGTAAAGACTCGACTTGTAAGACAAGAACACCTGTTTTTAGCTTCTCAAAGAACTGGCTTGTTGCTTTAATAGTATCAAAGGACTGATGCACTCATCTACCGGTGAGAAAGTCTTCCTTTGATAAATTTTGTTAACAAAAAAATTACTGTTGTGGAATAGGTACAAAACTTATTAGATGTGGGGTGCTTGGCTGGCTCAGTTGGTGGAGCATGTGACTCTTGATCTCTGGGTTGTTGGTTCAAGCCCCCATGTCCAGTGTAGAGATTACTTAAAAAATAAAATAAAATAAAACTTTTAATTTGGATTTGTTTTTATTTCTCTGTTTGGTGGAATAAGGCCTAAAAGTTAAAAAATGAAAAAAAAAATTAAAATCTTAAAAATTCTAGCAAGCTCTGACTTCCAGCTTTTAATTTGGCCAAAATTTTTCTTATAGATTTCTTAAAATTTTTAGAAATATATTATCAGGTTTTAGCCAGGAAAAACAGAAGGATTTCTGCCAGTATTAAACAACACCATGGGCCCAAAAGACATCCTCCAAAATGGGTGTAAATAATACTGCTTTGACAAGATCTAGAGTCACTTCCAAAGATAGCCAAAGAGAGAGCCCAGGCAAGTGGAAAGCCAAGCCACCTTCTTAGGATGTAAAACCAGAGGGACGGGAAGGAAATAGTTATTCGTAGGAAAAAGGATCCATACAAATGAGTCTGCACTTGGAAGGAAAGGGATACTGTGAATTTTTATTTGTCAGCGGGGCTCAGGAGGAATTGATTTAAAAATGAAACAAATAAGGTTGCCCATGTGACTCAGTCAGTTAAGCCCTAGACTCTTGACTTCAGCTCAGGTCATGATCTCACATTTCATGAGATTGAGTCCTGGTCAGACTCTGTGCTGACTGCACGGACCTTGCTTGGGATTCTCTCTCTCCCTCTTTCTCTGCCCCTCCCTGGCTCTCGAGTGTTGTCTCTCTCAAAATAAATGTATAAACATTTTTAAAATGAAAGAAACATACAGACAAAAAGTAATAAATGAAATAAAAATGAAACAAACAAACAAAACTCTTGGGGGCCCTGCTCAGGTTTAAGAAACGTTTTACTGTGGGCCTCAGTTCAGTCCTTGACCAAGAATGAAAGGCATCTCAGGAGGATCACCTGAAACCTCAGGTGGTGTCCAGTAAAAAGGTGAGTGTCTCTTCTGATGGGAAAGTAGCAGATGGAGAGGTCAGGGAAAGGAGGGCTGAGGAGGTGGAGGACATCAGTCAGTCTTATAGTGTTTGGTCTTCAGTATCTCTTGGGTTTCTCATTTTCAGTAACCTTTTGTAATGAATCTTTCAATGCAACTATTTTGGAATTTTGAAGTCTTTTGGAGTCTTCTGCATATGCATTAAAGTAGGTACCCCATTCTGTTTGTTTGGATCGGGAACCCGAATTTCATGTACACATCTTTAATGAATAGTTCTGTACAACTGTAAACTCCCCATAATGGCCACTGTGATCCTAGGTTATTTTTAATAATTTTTTTCATCTTTCTAGATATCTGTACTTTCTGGGGCTATAGTTCTTAGACGGAAAGTAAGCAAGTGTGCCAGAAGCTAGCACACCCGACTCTAGAATTTAAGGATCCCATTAGTTCAGGCTTTGGGTTTTGTGGAGCCAAATTAATACCTAAAAGGGAGGTGTCATGGGGTTGAGGGCTATCTGGTGTGTCACAGGGTACTAAGTTATAGGAAGATTTTCTTGAGGCTGACAGGTGACCTGGTGTCCCTCTAACCTGTTCTGTGATTACCTACTCCCATCATGGGTGTTTCTTTGAGATGGTCAGAACTCTAGCAGCCTTTAAATGCTCAACCCATGCCCATCGGGTTTGGGGCTTCTTGGCTTTCAAGATCCTGCTGGCAATAGCCTTTTTTTACATAAAACAAGACAAGTAAATATGTACCTTCATTTATTAGCAGAACTATGTCTGGTCACTAGGAAGGCCCCGTGAGCACCACCACGCATTCCCTTGGGAACCTTGGTGAGGTATTCCACATGAGGAATGTGCCCTGAAAGGCGGGGCGTTGGCTCAGGGCAGATGCTCTGTCAGCTCAGTGGGGCTGCACCTGCCACAGGTGAGGCACAGGGCTGGTCCTGAGGGGCAGGGCCACTCCCAAATCAGCTTGGCCACCACCTTCTGGTTTAGAGGTTCGGGGCTTGCAGAAGGTGCTGTCCTCGAGCTTGGCCCCATCATACACCTCACCTGCTTGACTGTGGATGGCAGTGCCATGTGCCGCTGTCCATGTTCACTGGAAATGGAAATGGTTGCAGAAAGACTAGCAGTCCTGCAAGTCTCCTGCACACCCCACGTCCACAGCCTTTCCTCCCAGCACGGTGCAAACTGTGAAAGTTCCTAAGGGAGTAGCTCTTAAAGGTTCTTATCACAAAAAGCACAGACCAGGCAGAAGTTCCGAACCGTGAACAAAATTTAAAATCTGCTCAGGGCCTTGCCATTTTCTGTGAGTAACACACTCTCCAGACTCTCCTCTGCCGGCTCCACTGGGTTCCCGCCCTCACCCCTGGCATCCCAGCCGGCAGGTAGGCACTTCCTCTCCGGCTCCTGTCTCTCAGTTCCATGCTTGCTTTTGTGCTGTCCCCTGTCATGGTCAAGGAGGAGTGCTGGCTTTCTGTTGCTTGCATGGTTCCTGTCACCTGGGTCCTGATACCTTGGTGAACTTAGATGTGGTAGCCAGGCTGTGGTCCCTGTGTCCATACCCTTCCTGGCCTGCACTTGCAGGTTTCTCAGCAATAGCAAGGACAGGACTCACCAAAAGCGTGGTCACAGAATCCAAAAGTCCAAATCACAAATGTCAAATCACAGATGGTGTTGTTTTCTATTGGGAATGGCAGGTGGGTCTCAGCCCTTGAGACACATGAGCTTGGATGAACACATCTTCCAGATTGCACAGATCAAAGTTATCCCCCCCTTAAGCTTTCTTCTTGGAATGCTGCACACACCCAGTGACTCGAGAGCAGAGACCAGCGCAGTTGGGTTCCCGCAGAATCCCATTCCTGTGCATCTCAAAGATGATGATGTTGGAATGAATGTTCCGTAATGTGGTTTCATGTTGGGATTGTCCTCTCCCACAGAGCCTCGTTAGGAGGGAAACGGCTGTCTTCTCCCAGCTTCGGCAGAGTTGTGTGTGGATACACACAGAAAACTGAGGGTTGACTGTCCTTCCCCAGGGAGAGCCACCTGAGGGGAGCATGAGGAAATTGTGTCATCAGGGGTATTGTTTCTCCGGAATCCCCCGAGGGAGGGAATTACATTTGGGAAAATAAGAATATAGCCTATCTGATGAGCACTGGGTGTTGTATGGAAACCAATTTGACAATAAATTATTAAAAAAAAGAATATAGCCTATTATTGATTTTCCATAAGAGTTTCAATTTTGTGCCTCAAATCCCCTTTTGTACATGATATCACATAGCGTCGTATCTGTAGCCACATCAAAATCAACGGTATTGTAGATTGTGTTTCTAAGTGATGCCTCTCTCCATGAGGAAGGACATCTGGGTTGAATTTTTGGGAAGGGGGGAACATTTTACTGAGATTAACAGCCCCTTTCCATTTATTTTTTTTTCTGAACACAGGAGAAGAATTAATGCTTGGAAAGGAAATAATTACCAAAGTGGATTGATGTCTATAATGTTGCTCACACATATTGCTGGAACTTTCTGAGCACTAAATGTATGCCGAGCACTGGACAAAATACAGTATGTGTGACACTTCATTACATGTCCACACGACAGTCTCCAGGATATTTTCTCCTCCATTTTACGGAAGCTTGGAGGGGCCAGGTGGGTTGTCCTCATCACACAGCTGGCAATTCATGATGCATCTGGTTCTTCAGCCAGTGCTAGTGATGATGTCTCCATAAATATGTTTTCATACATACATTTTCCATTATCTTCTGTAATTTTGATTTGATTTATAAGTGTAGGATGAGTTACAGCTTCTCTCAAGGTGTTAGTTTTCCAGATTTAAAGATTAGGCTCAGGTTCAATATATGGACCAGGCCAGTGCTTCTAGTTCAAGGTCAAGTTCCCTCACGATTTCTGCTGTTCTCCCTCTAGTGAGCCAGCTCCCTGCTGTAGATTAAATTCTATCCAGTCTGAACCACACGGAAGACAGGATAGGATGAGACCTTGTGTGCATGTGTGAGGGACACAGAGACTGAGAGTGACAGAGACTGAAAGAGACAGAGACAAAGAGATTAGAAACAGAGAGACAAGGAGAGACAGGGAGAGAGAAAGAGAGAAAGACAAAGATATCTAATTAGATCTGTTATCTGGAAATTTTATAGGTCCTCAGGACTATGAAGCTTAGCCCCAAGAGCCCAGGAGTTACACTGAACCAGCCGCATATCAATTGACGCATGGTTTCTGGGGAGGGAGAAGTATTATTTGCTGCTCAACTCTCACCCCCCAGAAGTAGTGTCTCCATTCATATTGCTTCTAATCAGTTTTCCCCAACTCGAAGAATCTGCAAGTACATTATTGATAAATGCACCTAAGGGTGGTGTGCCAGGGTCCTTCAGCCCCTGCTTAGGAAGACTTGGGTCTCGGGGCTCAGTGACAGAAGATTCTGTTAGGAGGATGTGCACTTTGGGCCCAGGAGCCGCCCAGCTGCAGTTAGCACAGAGATGCAGCAGGTCTCCTGGGGAGGCTGCTGACCTGGGTTCAGGTGCCACACGAGAGTCATCTCACTGGATCCTCCCGACTTCGTGAGCTTGTGTCATAAACCCACTTGGGAGAGAAGTAACCCGGGGTTCAGAGACATCGTGTGCATCTGACTAAGGCAGAGGCTGAAACCAGGGTCTGGCCGTGCTGTGTATATGGGTGAGGGAGGGAGGAGGAAAACTGGATTTGCTGCCAACATTCATGCTTCATGAGATCTCACTGGACAAGTTGGATATTTGGACCTCTTGTGGACAATTGGAGGCTCCGGACACACTGGATTCACTTACATGCCTGAGGTTGCTTAGTAGGGAGGAGGGGGGGCTGCCTGGGACAGTGGGGCTCAAACTCTGTGTTTCATCCCCTCTCTCCCCAGCCCCTCACCCAGAGTCCAATAGACCAGGAGAGAGAGCTCAGAACCAGGCTGTCCCCACTCTCAGGTGTGAAATTTTGTCCTGTGACAGAAATGACATTTCAGGGATACATTGGAGTGTGTGACCCTGGGCTAGTGCCAACCCATGTCTATCTCAGAGGAGGAATTCAGCCCTGACCTGAGGACCAGAGCCAGGCAGTCACCCAGAGGCCCAGGAAAGATAGGGAAGATGGAAACCCCACAGGTGCTGGTGTTACTTAATGCTCACGTGGGCGGTCTGCTCTGAGGAGTGGGGAGGGGCTCCTTCCAAACAGTCCCTGGAAGTGACAAGACACATCTGAAGTTAAATGTAGACCTGCCTGCGGCCAAGGAAGAGCCAGGAGCTGTGTCTGCAGGCGCTGTAGCCAGTCTCCTCCTGTCCATGAGTGGCAAGCACGCCCCGGACTGAGGGGCCCGGCTGGAGCAGCACCATGTGGAGCCTGGAGACCCCTGTCCTCGAGCTGCTGACTCACTCATCATGTCTTGAGCCCCTGAAAACATATTTAAGGGAGTTCTCCAAAAAGCAGACTGCGGGGCAAATCTGATGTGCCATGAGGGCTTCCCAGGAGGGGACTGTTCATGGACAGGGACAGGCTCCATGGGGCAGCTGAGGCCTCCAGGGAAGGAGGTCAGTTCCAGATAGAGCAGCATTGTCACCGTACGGTGGCTCTCCAAGTGTCTGCAGGGCCTGTTCCACCCTTCCTAGGCCACAGCCCTGGACACCCTTGCCCCCTGCTGGAATGCTCAAGTCTTTATTCTTTTCCCCAGAGAGATGCCGACATGGGCACACTTATATCGTACAGACAGCAGGCAGTTGGTTTGCCTCAGATCCCTGGCCCTTTGCACTGTCCTCTCCAGAAAATGCTGGAGGATAGAGGCTGAGCCACCAGCCAGGATGCAGAACAAAGTGGTATGTGTGGATCCTGGCCGCCTCTGTCTGCAGCCGCTCAGGGTCCACGGTATCTTCCCCATACTGTCTGTCTGGCTGCCACACACCAACTGAAGTTCGCAACTGTCACATGTGGGCTGCAGGAGGAAGGAAATACCCAGAGCAGAGGGGGAGCGAGTGTCCAGGAGGAGTGCTGCAGGGGCTGCTGCCTGTTGTCCCCAGAGAGGAGCACAGGGGAGGAAGTAGTCTTCTGTCCAGGGTGCAAAGGTGGCTTCTCCATCAGGCCACTTGGGGTCAGCAGGTAGCAAAAGTTAATGTTTCTTTCTATGATTTTGATGTCTCCACATGAAATCATTATTTTTGTAATATTGTATATGAGTCTTTCCTAATCTTTTATCCTTCCAACACAAATCAGTAGGTGCAGGAACGTATTTCATTTGGCAAATCTGGTCTGCTCCAAGGAAGCCAGAGGCCATGGTGCCACTGAGACAAGTCCATCCCTCATGGTGCTTGTCCAGGACACAGGTTTGATGGCATAGAGAGTGGGGAGACCCATTCTCGGGAAAACCGTATAGCTTCGCCAGACAGGACTAAGAGCCTGCAGAGAAGCACACTGCAATGTGGACCACGTTGCCACTGAGGGTTGAGTCATTTTTTTTCTTTACATTTCTGTTTTCAGGTGTCCTACTTTTATAATCAGAGAGACAGATTCAGTTAAGAATAACTGTTCCTGCTCTTCTCCTTCCTGCCTTGTCCACGCCCTGAGTCTGAAATCTTTGCTGTTATGCAAGGGCTTACCTTTTGTGTTTGGATCACCAACGGTGAAAGTCAGGCAGCCCCGGGTGAAATGGTCCATTGTTCAGGTCTTGCAAAGTGTGTCCCTATTCCCTGCAAATGAAGGTTTTAACTATAGCTGTATCTCAGCTCTCAGCTCTCAGCTTGCCTCTCACCGCCCAAGTCCCAGCCCTGAGGTAGACATACTAGCTCTGCTCTCAGGACAATGGAGGAGAGACAGGCAGTCCCGCAAGTAATGGGGTGGCAGGTCCATGGGCACCACTTCTGGGGACCCACAGGCTCTAGGTCCAGATGCAGGGGACCCAAAACATGCAGTCCACCTAACCTCACAGGTCTCATCATTACTGTTTGTGTGATATTTTAAAGGTGATTCATTATTTTCATTTACTAAAAGACTTTGATTTGACAAGAGGATCATAAATATCCTTCCCATAACGGAAAAGCAATACTGCCGCCATTGATAGAAATATTGTGTGAACAGCCAACCATGTGATTGCCATCTGGTACGTGCAGTTGCTCGGTCCCGCTTTCTCAACAGGGGAGATTAGTAGGCATGTAGGAAATGCTGAGGACTTCAGGCCGCAAATTGAGACTTGCCCATAGAGTGACCGAAAGCCCTGGAGGGGATTCCATAAAGGAAGACCTATCTCACTGTGACACTCAGCGGCACCAAATGCCACGGACTGCTCCTGTGTGCAGTTACTGTTGCTTCAACACAAACTGTCTCACATACCAGAGTGGTATTGCATCATCCCCATCATTCAGGGTCCTGGTGGGTACATTAATGGAAGGGCAGAGTCATGGGCAAAATTCACAGGAACACTCAAGAGACAGCGAAGGATCTGGAGGCTGGGGCAGAAAGAAGCCATTACCTCTGCTGGGGCAGAAAGACAGGGAAGAAATCCTTTCCTGAGAAAGCTGGAGCCCAGGGTGAAGCCGCTTAGGGGTCTGGAGTCACAGACACACAACTGGAATCGGAGAAGCATCAGGGAGTGAGAGGGAAGGAAACACATGAGCCTTCTCTCCCCCCCGCCCCTCCAGTGCCCCCACTGACTTACCCCAAGTTGAAGCCAAATGGCAGGCAAGCCTGGGAGAGGCCGTCCATGGGGTCTGCTTTTTGGGGACTCTTTCCTTAGAAGAGTGGGTGCTCTCTTCTCAAGTTAACATTCTCCTGAATGGCCACCGTTCTCTCTCCTGCTTCAAAGAGACCCTCACATACAGGGAGTGCTGTGGCATCACACTGCCTAACCCCAGAAGTCAAGGTTGTCTCTGGCGTTTCTGTGTGCAGAGCTCCACCCAAGGTTCTGACTGGCCCATTGTGGGTCCTGGAGTGGCCCTGCTTAAACATTAAGGGGTGGGGGACATGGAGTTCCCTGATGGCTTGGCCCAGGGCCCCGGGGCGGTGCTGGGACAGGAGCCATCCTCCCCATGAGGAGGTTACTGCTAAGAGGGGAAGGGGACAGGAGAACTCTGGACAAAGGAAAGCAAAGGACTGTGAGAGTCTTTCTCCTTTTCTCAGGTGCAGGTGCGAGGCCTGGCACATGTTCATCAGGACGTGGGGCAGCCTGGGCTCCAGGAATGTTAACATAAAACAACGAGGCATATAACCCAAATCTGAAGGGCTTAAGGACCGCGACGCTCACTCCCACATCCTGGGAAAGGCCTTGGGGGACAGGCCAGGGGCCTTTTGAAGTGTTCAGTTCCTGAAGTCAAGTGAGGCAGACCTGTCTGGTGAAGTCCCACCATAGGTAGCTGGCCCCACCCCCTGCAGGAAGGAAGAAGCCAGAACATGGCTCACCCCCTGCAGCCAAGTGAGACTCATAGGTGCAAGGTCTTAGGAGCCAGAAAGAACAGCCTCATGGGACCACTGTTCCCAGCATGGATGTGAGGGGATATGCTCCCTGGGCGGTACTGCTTGTTGGCACAAGGTCACCTTGGGCTGCCCTGTGGTGCCTGAGGTCTCCTTATGGAGAGGAGCTTCCCAGGGACCCAGAGCCTTTATGCAGTGGCAAAGGACTTCTGTGGGTTGTGATTTGTTCAGAAATCTGGATTACGAGTCTTGGAAAAGGTATCAGAACTGTGTGGGCGGGAATTCTGGTGGACACTTAGCAGGAAGGGGTATAACTACAACTACAGGATTCCCCGAAATGATAAAACCATACTGAGTCTCATCAATGTCCAGAATCCACAGGGTTGTCACTAAACCTGAACGGTGTGACCCTGGAAGAGCCCCTCCAACATAAAGGGCGGATCTGGCTGTACTTCTGGATGAAGCCACTAGATGGCAGCCAAGCTGCAAAACCCTCAGGGAAGTCTGGAGGTCTGAGGCTGAGAATGAATGCCTTTGTGAGGAGGAAAAGATTTCCAGTTTTGCAAGATGAAAACGTTCTAGAGATGGCTGGTGGTGTGGGTGCACAAGACTGGCTGCCCCTGTGCCCTGCAGGTAAATGTGGATAAAAACGAACAGTTCTGAGATATGTCTCTCTTACCACAATTTCTTAAAAACAGAGTGAAAAACCATCAAGTTGAAACCTAAAAATAACCAGGTTAGAGGAAAGCTTGCAGAGGAATATGCATGATTACCCACTGTGTTTAGAGTATGCAGACAAGTTGGGCACCCAAAAATGGCTGAGATAGAAAACATGATCCATTGCACTTTGGGAGAATTAGATATTTGTTACTTTAGGGAAACGTCTAAAGTGGTATCAAAGGAGGAAGGATTAAAAATTTTATTTGTCTTTTTTCCTCTTTTCATTTTCCATTTCCCCCGACCCCGATTTGAATCCATATGTGGGATGGGACCAGAGTCTTGTACAGACTTTGGATCCTTGAGGACTTAATTGAGCCAAACTGTTTATTAGGTGCATGGTTATCACACTCATTGTCTCCAGATCTTGGCTAAGCAGGTATTGTAGTACCAGCTGCAAGCTCTCAAAAGGGCACAGAGACAGGTTCACCGATGTCTCTGCTCACCCAGGTGGGTCACCAGGATCAAGTCAACAGAGCCTGTAAAATTGGCCCTAGGGGTTATTTTCAGGGATGGGAGCTGTATTTTGGGGGCTACCAGAGAGTGAGATCAGACTTGATCCTTGCAACCAAAAGTCATGTGCTGCTGAGAGGCTGGAGCCTCAACTCCCACAGGCCTGGGACTCAGCAGCTTCCAGACACGGGTCAGGACAGGGAGGGGAGCTCAGGTCCCTGCTGAATACTATGGAGGAGGGAAGGCCAGGGAGGAGCTCCTGGAAGGGGATTTTAAGGATGGTCAGCTCCCTGTTATGGGCACCTCTGGAAATGTGTGTGACAGGAGTGGGAAATGAGCCAGGGACAGCTGTTCATCTTCCAGAACCCCAGCCTCCGATGCTTGCTGATTATGACTATTGCTCACAGAGCCAAGTCTTTGTTCCTAAAGAATGAAGAAGAATGTGGGCGTGGGGAGGAAGGCACGAAAGAAGCTGCACAAGTTTCTACAGTAGAGGTTCCCCTGAGATGAGGCTGTGATGTTCCATCCCTCGGGGGCTGATGTTTGGTTAGGGAGCCTGGCCAGGTGCCCAAGGCTATGACTGCAGCCTGCGGGACTCCTGTCTGGGGCACAGAAAAGGGTCTGAGGCCAGCTCTGGGTAGATGATGTACCTTATCCCCTGAAACCACCAAATTTTACAACTAAAGAGACTCTCAGAGGGTTTGATTAAACCATTGTCTCTGTGACCTGAAACCAAGGTCACAGATTAAAGAGATTTAAACTGAATTTTATCTTCAATTATTACAATTCAGACTGTGTCAGGCCATCTGCCCACACTTGGGGGCCGGTTATTCTCCTGTGCTAAGTATTTATAGTATAATAGAGTATGTGAGAACGTGTTATGAGTGTTCATGTATATGTTTACACTGTGAAAGTGTGTATGCGTATATGCTCTTGTGTATGTGCATAAGTATACATGTGCGCGTGTGAGTATATGTAACTGTATGTGTGGCCTTGTGTAAGCATATGTATATACATACATATATATACATATATAAAACTATTTTAAAATAGTATAAACATTGTATTGGCAATCAAAAGAAAAAGAAAGAAAGAAACCAAACATTTAAAAGAAAGAAATACAGGAAATTCAGAGTCTCAGAATTATAGACATTTATTCAAATGAAAAAATCTCATCTTAGAACAAAATCACCCTGTGGTCCTATTTCTTCTCCATTTCATAAGACTAGTGACCACATTGCTGTGGTCAGTGTGGCTTTCAGGTTTACTTGTTTTGTTTGTCTAGAAGTGTTTGCTCTGTGCTGTACATAGAAATGTAGGAAAAGCCAGTCAGATGCTTTCCCATGAAATATTTCATGGTCTTATGGATCCTATCTCCTGACACTGTAAAACTCACCCTGTGTTCCGTAGTCTGGTCCTCACTTTGGGAAGACCAGTGATTCTGGCTGCTCTTGAAATGCTCTCACACACAGACCTGTCGTTAGGAGGAAACCTGGAGTCATGCACATGTCAGACGACGATCCTGTCATGAAACACAAGGGTCAGTGCATCTCTATTCGATAGACCCTAGGATGGAGAATGGGAAGAGCAGGTTTTACGTCACAAGAGTGTTCGTATTTGCACCTGAGTTTCACATCCCTGTCCTTCCTTCCATGTTACATAGAAGCCCGGATTCCTGGTCCACGACAGCCATGTAAACATTTGTTACCACAGTTACGATGCTGCTTGTGGATTCCTTCATATCTTGAAGAGGTGCACAGTGGAGGACAAGGTGATTGTGAGTCAGGGTGTCCTAGGTGCCACCCATCTTCTCCCGAGTGTCTGGCTTGTGGAAGGACAGTGTATCTGTCTATAAAGCCTGGCTTTTTATTGAAAGCCAGGATTCAAAAATCTGATTTTGCAAGTTAAATCCTGAACACTTGAGTTTTATTTTCGTTTATCTTTTACTACACTTCCCAAGGCAATGGATGCTTCTGCTGAATCAAGGATGGGTGGTATATATGAATGTGAATAAAAAATGAACATAAACCTTCCAAAAATATTATCCTTATCACAGTTGAAATTGAGGGGCTGAGAGGAGAGGGGAGTGGGGTGTTAGGGTTCATGGGAACAGAATTCAATGGGAGATGAGGAATGTTCTGGAGATGGATGGTGGTAAGGATTGGAAACAAGGTGAATGCACTAAATGAAAATGGTTAAAGGGATCAATTTGGTTATGCCTATTTCACCATAGTAAAAAGCAATTCGGTTTGCTTCTCAGTGAGCAGGTGAGTGTGGGAAGCTGTCTTGCCCCTTCCGGAAAAAGAACAAGGAAGAAGTTGGGCACCATGCGGTGTGTGGTCTCAGGAGGGCAGTGCTGACCACCTGGGGTCCAGCTCCCTGGTGCTGTCGTGTGAGTGTGGCCAGCCAGCCAGGACCTTCTGCTGCCCCACCTGTCTGGATAATGAGCTCTGAGCAAGCAGGGGTGCAGCGGGCTGTGTATCTTCCCTGCAGCAGTGTATTTCCTGTCTGACTCCTACAAATAAGCTGCACAGACTGCTGTAAGGTGCCTGAAGGAGGGGCCTGTAGGGCCCACATTTCACCTGCATTCAACCCAAGCCCTGTGCACCTGGGGTGGATCTCCTCCTGTACCGGTGATGGTTAGCACCAAGGAGACCTTTCTAGTAACACCATTTGGCACAGCCCATGTTGGATTATTTCCCAGACTGCTTGGATTCCTCTGATTCAAGTGTTCACTGAAACTCCACTATGCAAATCATGGGGGTAATGGCCTCTGAACAGTTCCCCTTTGAAACAGGAATGCACACAAGTCAGGTGGAGGAGAGTGGGGACTGAGTTCCCAGTCAGGACGCAGAACCCGCACCTGAGCACTCATGGCCAATAAATGCTTTCCTGTGCTCTTAAGATCTCTGGCCTACCCTGAGATTTAAGCCAATATAAAGCAAATTCATAGGAGGAAGCACCCAATTGTATTAAATGTCTATATTTAATACAATTGTATTAAATACAATTTAATCCAAATTGTATTAAATGTCTATATTGACATGGGGCCTTCTCAATCGAAGAAGAAGAAGGAGAAGAAGAAGAAGAAGAAGAAGAAGAAGAAGAAGAAGGAGAAGGAGAAGGAGAAGGAGAAGGAGAAGGAGAAGGAGAAGGAGAAGGAGAAGGAGAAGAAGAAGAAGAAGAAGAAGAAGAAGAAGAAGAAGAAGAAGAAAAAGTGGAAGAAGAAGAAGAAAAAGTGGAAGAAGAAGAAGAAGAAAAAGTGGAAGAAGAAGAAAAAGGAGGTTGTTAGGTTTCATTATAGGAAGTGAATACAGAGAGTAAGACAGTGTTAATTGTCGTCAGGTGAGGTGAAAGCAAAGGCCTTAGCATGGTGCCGATATATTTCTTTCTTTCCACATTTGTCTATTGTTATGTCCCTTGAAACTGAGAAGGGGTGTGTTTCCATGCTCACAAAAGCTGAACCAGTTTTCTAAGTAATTCTCAACTTTCTCAAACCACTGCAGAGCTTTCCACAGTCAATCATCTCCCTACTGCTGGACACTTCGATTCTTCCATCTTTTTGCTCTTACAGACAATGTGCAACCTTAGAAAGTCTCATCTAGGTTTCCCTGCTGAAACTCAAGTCAGAGGGCCCACTTATCTAAACTTCCCAATGTGCACAGAACTGCCACATTGCCATCCCGTGACCGTTCTGTGATCTTGATCAGTCTCTCCAACAGGCAGAAGTGGGCTATGTCCCAGCACCTCAGGACATCTGAGAGGATCAGTCGCTGCTGTTTATTGTGGATCTGCTAAGTGGGAACGAATGCACCATGTTCTTCTCATCTCCTGACCCTCAGGGAGGCTCACTGTCTTCCCATGGCTTTGCCTACTATTTGTATTTTCTCTTCACAAACTGTAGTCTTATTTTCTTAGTTTGTTTCCTTGAGGTGATTAACCGTTTCCCCCTTTATAGGTATGATCCTTGATGTGTATTTTGTGTTACATGTTACAAACTTTTTCTCCTGTGCTGTGGAGTGTCTTTTAACTTTGTTTAAGGGGGGTTAATTTCCATTTTGACATAATCACATCTATCTTTCATTTACACCTTGTGCTTGGGGTCTTTTGGTCCCGTGTAGATCATAAATGAACTCACTTTTATCTTTTGTAATACTTTCATACTTTTGTTTTTTATGTTTAATTCTAGAGTCCACCAGCAACACGTTTTGGGGATCTGCTTCTGTTTTCTTCCCAGATCGCCAACTAATTATTCACCATTCTCTTCCCACTGACTTAAAACAGCATGCTTTCTTCTTATTTTTAAAAAGCATTGATTAAAACAATCATATGGCTTTTCTCCTTTTGTTTTGGCTCTGCCTTCCAGTTGCTGAAGTCCATTGCCCCAAGTACAATGCAAACCAGTGAATGTTCCCACCTTCTCCAAGTGGGGCCAGACCTGTACAGTATATTTTGGGGGATGAAAATGGAAAGAACACTTGGATTCTCCCTGAGATAGGACCAAGCATCCAACTTGGGAAGGCAATCAGGAGGGAATGAGAAACTAAGAAGAAAGGGGTTCTCAGATCACAGGCTAGAGATCCCAGTAGTTCTTCCATCCCCTGCCTTTGGAAGGATGGTCACCCCGACACCATTCCACCAGTGCCACCTTTGATACGTGGCCTCTGAGAATGGAATAATGGGGCAGGGCGTAGTCCCAAGCTCTTCCCAGCTCCTGTTCTCAGTTTTGGCATGCAGACACAGATCACTAAATCATCACTAAATATATCACCGTCTGCCTTCAATACACGCTTTTTTCACATCTTGTAATGGCATCGACTAAATGGAAAGTAGACATAGTTTTCTTTGTTGAATAAGCATGAACCTTTTCTTTTGAACCCTTAGTTGGACTGCTGTGATGGCTCTATGGTTTTGGTCGAATCAATTAAGGACCATTTGACAGGGAGGTGAGCCCAGACCATTGTCAACAAGTTTTACTTCTGTGCAGACAGCAATTATCAAGAAAACATCAGAATACAAGTCATCAGCTTGGGAAACAAAAGCAGATCTGGGAAGATTACAGTGTACTGGGCGGTATGGACAGGGCCAATCAGGCCAAACCCCCGGGCTTTAAGCGGGTGGCCTTGGAGCCACTGCCCCACATCAGAGAGCCCTGGGGCTACAACTGCGGAGGGCATCTGCACAGTTGCACGATCTGGTGAGCACCACCGCTGGGGCTGGGATAATCCTTGGGTAAGTACTTCGTAGGATAAATTCTATGTTTTTACTCCATTCTAGTGGCTCTAACATCTCACAAGAAAGGAGGATGGATTTTTAGACAGATCAGTCTAATCATAGACTCATTTCTATTCTCTTCCTAGGTTTTGAAACATGCATCCTTTTGTCTTCCTGACTGCCCTTTTCTTGGGAATACTCTCAGCTACTCTAGAGTTTGATCCACGTTTAGATGATCAATGGATCCATTGGAAGGAGCTACACGGGAAACAATATGGCGCGGTTGGTAACATCTAAACCATCACAGAGAACGTCCGTACTGGTGGGATTACATAGCACAGGGTACCGTCTTGAACCCACTCTTCCCAAGGCAATAAACAAAGTGCTGTGACCATGCACAGTGTGGGCATATGTCCTGCTGTGTGGTTGCTGCAGAACAGCTCCCTGAAGCATCAAGTCACCCCTGGCTGTGGTTTCTCCTCCTCTCTGTGAACACATCCACTTGAAGCAGGTCAGTTGGTTTTAAATACAAGTAAAAATGTTAAGTTAATGTTTGCTTCTAGGTTGAAAAATGCAGAAGAGCAGTGTGGGAGAAGAATATGAAAATGATTACAAAGCACAATCGGGAATACTTTGAAGGGAAACACAGCTTCTATATGGAAATGAATGTCTTTGGTGACATGGTGAGTGTGGCAGGGATTTGCTGAATGTTATGTTCTTTTTCTCTTCAGTATTTACCCACCAAAATCTCATCCTTGTCTGCATTCTGCTTTCTTCTCCCTGAAGACAAATGAAGAATTCAGGCACATGATGATTGGCCTTAAAATCAAGAAGAAGGAGAATAAGAAAGTGTCTAAAGACCGTTTCTCTGCTGGTATCGATGTACCTGTGTTTAGGAAGAGTCAGACGCCTGCTGTAAGTCTTGTGAGTATCAAGGATGAATATTCATCAGATCAGGTTTCTCTACAAGAGGAAAGCCAGGAAGAAAGTGGGCCCCTGCTCTGGTTTACTGCTGTGGAAAAATATGCTGTTGCTTTGTTGTGTGTGTGTGTTTTTTAATAATGTTCATTTAATTTTGAGAGAGAGAGAGAGACAACACATGAGTGGGGCAGGGTCAGAGAAAGAGCGAGGCACAGAGTCCAAAGCAGGCTCCAGGCTCTGTGCTGTCAGCACAGAGCCCAACACAGGGCTCAAACCCACAAGCCCTGAGATCATGACCTGGCCTGAAGACGACACTTAACCCACTGAGGCATCAAGTTGTCCCACCATTGCTATGTTTTAAAAGGTTTCATATAATGGACTGTTGTCACTGTTACTATTTGTTTTGTAGACTGAGACCTTTATCATTTGTTTTCAGGGTCGCTGTGCTTCTGGCTGGGCCTTTAGTGCAGTTGGTGCCCTTGAAGGACAAATATTCCGGAAAACTGGCAGACGTGTTTCCCTGAGTGTGCAGAATCTCCTGGACTGCTCTTGGGCTGAAGGCAATGAGGGTTGCAATGGTGGTCTAATGAGTAATGCCTTCCAGTATATTAAGAGGAATGGAGGCCTGGCTACAGAGAAATCCTATCCATATGTTGGAAGAGTGAGTGGAGCTCCTTACTTGTTGTCATTCCAGCTCTGCTCTTAGAGTTGAATGCTTTTGAAGGAAACAGACACCATGTTTAACATTCACATTATCAATTGTAGACTCTCTATCTGCAGACTGTCAGGACTGTCACTAAATGGTATTAGCCTGGCACAGTTCTCTGCTTAGATGGTTACCACATAGCTATTTTTGTCTCTACATTACATGGAGATATGCATACTTTTCTATATAGGGTACGAATTTCTCCAGAGTGAAAAACTTCTTATGGACAGTTAGACCACGAGTATTTCATTGAAACCATGCTAGTTAGTATTGCTTTTTTTAAAAGTTTTTTTTATTTTTTAATTTTGAGAGATAGTAGGAGAGATCACGAAAGGTGGCAGGACAGAGTGAATGAAGGAGAGAGAGAATGCCAAGAAGGCTCCAGGCTCCATGCAGAGCCCAACAAGGGGCTCATTCCCACATCTGTGAGTTCACAATCTGAACTGAAATTCGACACTTAACGGACTGAGCCACCCAGTCACCACTCATACCAGTTAATATTTCCATTTTGAAACAATATATAGCATTAAACTTCCTGGGATGCTTCACAACAAACTTGACTTGGAAATCTTTCATCTGTACTGTCTCAAAGTCATGTTCCCAGGAGGTGGATGTAGTAATCAAGTTTCTTTTCCTTTCCTGTTCAAAGGATGGACCCTGCAGATACAGGCCTCCGTATTCTGCTGTCAATATCACTGCTTTTCAGTCCATCCCTCAGCTAGAGGGGTCCCTATGGGTGGCAGTGAAACAACTGGCGCCCGTCTCTGCTGCTATAGATGCAAGCTTAGATACCTTCCGCTTCTATAAAGAAGGTAAGCATTTGTTGATGTGGAAATTTAGATAGAAAAATTGGAAAACCACCCTAACAAACAGCAAGAGTGACACTTTGGCATGTAGAATTCAATGTAGAATTTTGGGTTGTGTGGATTTAACATAGTTGTTCATTCTGTACATGCAGTATTTATGCCTGCTGTTTCCATTTGCCATGACTTGACCCAAATCTCCACGGAGTTTATCACAAATATATTTAAGTGGCTACATAATTTGATCGGCATAGCTTACTTTACTTTTTTCTAAATGTTAGACCTTGAAAAGTTTTAAATAATTTTGCTACTGAAGTTAACACTGGAAAGAAATCCTTGGCTCGGGTAATTTTATGTTCTCTGCTGTTTCCCTAGGCCGACATCCTATAAGTAGAATATTAAGGTTTCGGTGCGTGATTGTTTTTAATGCTCCTTGACGATTATTTTCGAAAGAGATTGTGACAGTATTTCTCCTGGTGTGAGATGAGAGCCTAAATCCCCACCTTAGCGAAACAAAAATATCTGACTTTTCAATCTCATCTCAATTCATATCTCAACTGAATTTTCAAATGTCCCCCCTACTGTGGTTGATAGGCTGGGTTACTATCACATGTCACATGGGAGTCCTCACCCCAGCATTGAATATTACTTCCCAGGCGTTTATTATGATCCAAAATGCAGCAGCGAAAACCTGAATCATGGTGTTCTGGTGGTTGGCTTTGGCACTCAAGGAAAAGGATCGGATAACAAAAAATATTGGTTAGTCAAGAACAGGTATGAAAATCCAGGTATACGTACGTACTTTTGAATTTCAAAAGGGAATCTGTTTTGAGAACATTTCTGAAATCCCAGCAGTGTTTATCCCGTGTAGTAGAGAACACAGATATAGTCATTGATGACAACATAAGATACTGCCTCAGGCTTGCTAGGGTCCTGATACAGTTCTGGTACCACTTTATTTCTAAATTGGAGTTTTTTCAGTGTTCTGTAACACATCCGTTCCCAAGAGTTTCCTTTTCCTACTCACCTTGCAGTTTTGTGAATGAAATGGGGATAGGATTCTGTGCTGGGTTAGAACTCAACCATGAACAAGAATGGCCTTTCCTGATTCTTCCTGAATCTGTCCTGGGCTCTGGTTCTCTGGTCAGTAGGATGTTATTGTTCAAAAAGTTATATGTTTTTGATTGTTTGTAATAGTCGGAAACCCCTGTCTTTTTTCAGCTGGGGCAATGACTGGGGCATGGATGGCCACATAAGAATAGCCGCAGGCCGGGACAACCACTGTGGAATTGCCACCAGGGCCAGCGTTCCTATCTGATGAGATGATGGTGATGAAGAAAGCCTTGACGGGCAACAGAATATCCAGGAAATTGATTTTATTGTAAAGTCGACCACATCTTATTCTATGGGGTAAAATACTTGAATCACTGAAGATCCAAGTTGTGACTGGATCTGGATTCTGTGACTGCTCACACTGGTGACACAACTACTTCTTTAATCTCTGCTCTAATCAATGGTGTGTGATTAACTTGCTTAATCAATTTTGAATGCTCATTTCTTAATTTTTTAAATTTAGTTTTGAGAGATACAGGCAGACAGAGTGTGAGCAGAGGAGAGGCAGAGAGAGACACACACACACACACAGAATCCCAAGCAGTTTCTAGGCTCTTAGCTGTCAGCCCAGAGCGCAACCTGGGGCTTGAACCCATGAACCATGAAATCATGACCTGAGCTGAAGTCGGACGCTTAGCCGACTGAGTTTCCCAGGCACCCCTGAATGTTCATGCTTGAAAAGGTTGCAAAAAAGTTGCACCTTTTAAAATAAAATTTACTTGCATATGTTGGGGTGTGAATTTCTTTTTAATACATAAACTGCTTTATGTAAAAAATACAATGCTTTTGTAGGCAGGAAGAAATATCCTCGTTTCCCCAAAATTCTTCCAACTGGTTTAAGAATTTAATTGACATGAGACAGGCTAACGGGAGAGAACAAACACACAAAAAACCCCTTCAGTTTTATTCACAGGCAAGGTGGCCCAATAAGGAATTTGAGCCCAAGGAAATGGTCAAGGCAGGCAGGTTTGTTTTTCTGTTTTTGGCAGTTTTTATATATTTTAGACAAAGACAATAATTTGTGAGGATTGACAGGAAAAAGAAAAGGTGTGTGAGAGCTTTAAATTGCAGGAATTCTAAGTGGAATCTGAGCTGAGGTTGCAGATGAGTAAAAAAGTAATAAGGTTGTTCCCACAGCTTATCTCAGCTTTGAAGCCCCATCTCTGCTGATAAAGATGACTCTTTACCTGATAGTACAGGGAGGGGACTTTTCATATGGGACACTCATTTCTCCCTTTTGGGGGTCGCAGAGGACAGACTTGGTGTCCTTGTACCGGCTGTGTCCCAAGTGCTTCAACTCAAGATCGCCAATACGCCATGTGGCACATTTCGGGGTGGCCTCCCTAGGCCCCCACAGTTTCTTTCTCTGAAACTCCCTGGGAAGTTTACATACTAACTAGCTGAGCAGGTGACAGTGGAGACAGAAATCCATTTAGGACTGGGCAGTAAGAAACCTGCAAAGAATTTAAAAAGCATAGATCATCATGAGGATGAAAACACGGGTGGGATGAAGGAGGGTGGGAGATACAGGCTTCATGAATCAGTCATGGACTCAAGTGCACAGCATAGGGAATATAGTCAATGGTATTGTAATAGCGCTGTAGGGTGACAGGAGGTAGCTACTCTTGTGGTGAGCACAGCATAGTGTATACAGTTGGCAAGTTACTATGTTGTGCACCTGAAACTATGGTAGTATCCTGTGTCATTTATACTCAAAACAATTGGGAAAAAAAAGCAAGAGGATGAATAAACAGAAAAGAACACACTTCCCCACATCTCATGAAACGGGTCCCACAATCCTGGAAATAAAGCACCCCAATCAAATGCGTTTCATTTATCTGTTGGAAAATATTAATCCCGTTTTAAAAGCAGATTTAAATTTGGTAGTATGTGCCTCCTTTGGTTTAGAGAAAAGCATCATTTTCCACTGATGATTGCACTAGCTCCCCCTGCTGGGAAGTTCATGTATCTAGAGCATGATGACTTTGGAGACCACCAGAGGCTAAACTGTTACCTTCTGACTGGAGTGGTTTAAAGCTTGCATACTGGTATTGAACCCTTCCTTATTCCATTATCATGGACAGATTTAGAATTGCCTTTTCCAATTCATGATCTCTGAAACTTGGGAATGAAACATTTAATGCTGATGAGAACTTGGAACTCTGAGGTATCTGCGGATTTTCTGTGATTTTTCAACAGGCATGTGTGTGTGTGGTACAATTGTATGAACAAATGCTGTCACTAAGCACAACGACAGAAGATCCAGGTATCCAAGTCCATATGGTTCTGACCATTTAGGTGGGAACCCTTTATATGCTTTGCTGCCACATGAAATAAAGGAGCAGGGGTGCCTGGGTGGCTCAGTCCTTAAGAATCTGCCTTCAGCTCAGGTCATGACATTGCAGTTGAGGAGTGTGAGTCACACATCAGGTGAGTAGAGCTCGTCTTCAGGTGAGCCTCCTTTCTCTCTCTCCCTCTGTCTCTCTCTTTCTGTCCCTATGTCCCTCTGTCTCTGCCCCTCTCTTGCTTGGGCCCTCTCTCTCTTTCCAAAAAAAAAAAAAAGAGCAGTGTGGTTTATCAAGGTTAGGTTGAAACCTGTACTTTTCAAAGTCTGGAGTGTTAATTGATAGTGTTAATATTCATCCATCTCCATTTTCTTGTGGTCCTGTCAGTCTTTGAGGGTAACACATTTTTTAAAATAGCTAATTTCAGAGGCTTCTGGTTCGGCTATGGCATTTAGAAAGCTTGGTTTTGTAACCCAACCAAATAAGCCCAGATTTTTAGTCCACATATTAGGTGGCCTGCCCTTGGTCAATACAATTCCTTCCTCTGCATCTTTCTTGGAAGATTCACAACTCAAGGTTGATATGATAGATGGTTTTATCTCCTTAATCCAGTCTCTTTGTTCTGACAGTCAGTTCAGTCAAATTCATTTCAGGAAGAGGTGACGCAGGTATGTTCTCAGAGTGAGGCTTCTGCTTCAAATAATCAGGTAATAAATAAGAGGCAATTCTATGGCAATACAAGAAAAATAATGGTTAATAAAAGGATCAGGTTATAAGCCAGTTTATGAGTTCCAAAGGTAGCCAGTTGAAAGAATTTCTAGATGCTGAGTTTAAAGCATCTTTAGACAGATAAGAGTAGGTATTTTCAGGCTGACCAACTATCTGAGTGGCTCATAGAGGAACAGGCATGAAGATTGTCTACACATGAGCTGTTGTCGTGATTTCTCTGAAGGTACATCAAGTTGTTCATATTCAATTTGCAGGGCTTCAGGAAAAGGGTAATTTTGGTTATCCAGTGATTCCCAGTCAAAAGGATAGAAAAAAGTGGAAAACATTAGTTTGGAGAATTATGGCTAGGCTTTGGAGGAAACTAGAAGAAATTAGGATCTCATCCAGTCCATAGTGAACTCCATTAGACACTAATATCCACAACGGTGTCTTATTGAAGCATAATTTTTCTTTCTATAATCACCCTCAGTTTTACCAAGGACAGTCAAATTAAGACAAATTAGTTTGCAAAGTGTAGTTGTTTTCTTTTTTTTTTTTCAACTTGTCCTGTTGATGACATTGCTGTAAATCATAGCTTTTGAGAAAAAAGTTTCTTAGGATCCCTTACTAATTAACACTCCCAAACATCTGTTTTCTTGATCCTGTTAATTCATCATGACTTGTTGTCTCTTAGTCACAATGGATAAAAACTGCTTGCCTTGCTTATTGACTCACATATAAGTATCCGGCTGTTTTTCCAAGGGGCTTTATCGGCTCCAGAAAGTCGGCCTAAGTTCCTTCAGCCAGTCTGGTCATAGCTGAGTCTGTGCAAGTCTCCCCTTGAATATGACATTTCAGTCAAAGCCTTGGCGATATAACCAGTGTTTCCAAATGTGTCCTATTACAAGGAGAGCAGATTCTTATTCAAGTTATGCAAATTAACGTCTTGTCATTAAATATGAGTATACTAACTGAAAGTTTTTGAATTCTGGACAGATCAGGTAGGGAGAAAAAGATAAATGTCTTGGCTGTTCACAAAGACATATTCTATCAAACAGTTGTAAGTCATAGCTTAAATCAGTTTCTTTAATCCTGGAAAGACATGGTGTGCTATATACTTCCCTCCTATGACTGTCTTTGCTGAGTTCCAGTGGTTTTGGACTGTGGTGTTATCATTTTCATTGGCTTCAATATACTTTGTAATTTCCTCTTTAACTTCTTAATTAGCCCATTCATTCCTTACTAGGATGTTCTTTAGTCTCCAAGTATTTGTTACCGTTCTCAATTTTTTCTTGTGGTTCATTTTGAGTTTCATAGCATTGTGGTCTGAAAAGATTAAAGGTACTTTCTCAATCTTTTTGTACTTGTTAGGGCTGATTTGTGTCCCAGTGTGTGATCTATTCTGGAGAATGCTCCATTGCCCTCGAGAAGAATGTGTATTCTGCTGTTTTAGGATGAAATGTTCTGAATATATCTGTTAAGTCCCTCCGGTCCAGTGTGTCATGCGAAGTCATTGTTTCCTTGTTGATTTTCTGTTTAGATGATCTGTCCATTGCTATAGTTGGGTATTGAAGTCCCCTCCTATTATGGTATTATTATCAATGAGTTTATGTTTGTGATTAATTGACTTATATATTTGGGTGCACCATGTTTGGAGCATAAATGTTCACAATTGTCAGATCTTCTTGGTGGATAGACCCCTTAATTATGATATAATGCCATTCTTCATCTCTTATTACAGTCTATATTTAATTTTTTTTAATATTTATTTATATTTGAGAGAGAGAGAGAGAGAGACAGAGTCTGAGAAGTGGAGGAATAGAGAGAGGGAGATAC
Organism: Paguma larvata; assembly: GCA_030068075.1. NCBI lineage: Eukaryota > Metazoa > Chordata > Mammalia > Carnivora > Viverridae > Paguma > Paguma larvata. Next base: position 63,500,308 of record CM057832.1, read on the forward strand.
AGAATCTGAAGCAGGCTACAGGCTCTGAGCTGTTGGCACAGAGCCTGATGGGTGGCTCAAACTCACAAACCACGAGATCATGTCCTGAGCTGAAGTCAGATGTTAAACCAACTGAACCACACAGGCACCCCATATAGTCTTTATTTAAAAATCTAGATTGTCTGATATAAGTATGGCTATTCTTGCTCTCTTTTGGTGGCCATTTGCATGATAGATTGTTCTGTATCCCCCTCCTATCAATCTGAATGTGTCTTTAGGTCTAAAATGGGTCTCTTGTCAACAGCATATAGATGGATCTTGTTTTCTTATCCTTTCTGTCACCCTCTGTCTTTTGATTGGAGCGTTCAGTCCATTGACGTTTAGAGCAAGTCCTGAAAGATATGAATTTATTGCCATTATGTTGCCTGTAGAGTTGAAGTTTTTGTTGGTGTTCTGTGGTCCTTTCTAGTTTTCGATGCTTTTGAACTTTTTGTTTTTTTTTCGTCTTTTCTCCCCTCAGAGATTCCCCCTTACTATTTCTTGAGGGGTTGGTTTAGTGGTCATGAAAGCCTTTAGTTTTTGTTTGTCGGGGAGACTTTTTATCTCTCCTTCTAATTTGAATGACAGTCTTACTGGATAAAGAATTCTTGGCTGCATATTGTTCTGGTTCAGCACATTGAATATATCCTGCCATTCCTTGATGGCCTGCTAAGTTTCTGTGGGATATGCTTGCTGTGAACTGGATCTTTCTTTCCTTGTAGGTTAAGGACTTTTTCTCCCTTACTGCTTTCATGATTCTTTCCTTACCTGAGTGTTTTGTGAATTTGACTATCATATGCCTTGCTGATGGTCGGTTTTTGTTGACTCTAATAGCAGTTCTCCGTGCTCCCTGGATTTTGATGTTGGTGTCTATTCCAGATTTGGAAAGTTTTCTGTTATGATTTGCTCACTTAAATCTACCCCTATTTCTCTCTCTTCATCTTCTGGGACATCTATGATTCTGATCTTATTTCTTTTCAATGAGTCACTGAGTTCTCTAATTCTTATACAGTAGTCTTTTGCCTTAGTCTCCCTCTTTTTTTCTGCTTCATTAGTCTCCAAAAGTTTGTCCTCTATATCTCTGAGTTGCTGCTCTGCCTCATCCATCCTTACCACTGTGGCATCATTTGAGATTGCAGCTCAGTAGTAGCATTTTTCATTTCATCCTGACTAGGTTTTACTTCCTTAATCTTTGCAGAAAGGAATTCTATGCTATTTTCAACCCCAGCTAATATTCTTTTTATCATGATTCTAAAATCTGGTTCAGACATCTTGGTTGTATCTGTGTGGATTAAGTCCTTGGCTGACATTTATTCTTGTTCTTTCTTTTGGGGTGAATTCCTTCATTTTGTCATTTTGAAGGATGAAAACCAATTAATGAAGTAAAAATTAAGAAAAATTAAAAACACACAAAAAAATCAAATAAAGGATGCTAGATCCTAGGTGTGTTTTGGTCTGGTTTTTGACAGAAGGTTGACAGATTAGAGAAAATAGGGAAGGAAAGGAAAATTTTAAAAAATGGAAAAAAGAGAGAAACCATTTGGAAATTTGAAAAAATGAATAAAATAAAATAGAATAAAATGAAATGTTGAAAGTAAAATAGAATAAATATTAAAAAAGGAAAAAATATGGTAGAAAAAATTTTAAGAAATTCTTTTTTATAAAAACAAAAATTAAAAAAAGCTTTTTTCTGTTTCTGTATACAAGAATAAAGAAAAGAAAAAGAAGAAAAATGAACAGATGGAGCACTGAACAGAATGAAATACTATTGAAATTACATCCAGTTTCCCCAAGAAGTCAAACTATGAAGCACTCTATAGTCCATAAACTAAGCAGATGGAGAGACTTGTGATGTTCCTCAAAAGCACTGTTGGCCCAGTAGGGCGGGGTTTAGTGTAATGGCTCCGTTCTCCATTAGATGGCTCTGCTCGGCTTACTGGGATGGATTGCTGTGGCAAGTGTAAGTGTGTATGTGCAATCACCAGAGGGGTGACAATGGCGTCATCCAGCTACCAAGTCTCTAGTAGCAGAACTCTGTGCTGTCCCCAGCCAGCAATGAATCACCCCTCATTTGTGTCTGGCTTCCAACCGCTCCCCACTTCTACACTGTCCGTGACCAAGCCGTCAAAGTCCAGGTGGCACCTCCTTCCCAAGTTTTGTTTTAGATTTGGCTGTGTTTCCCAACCCCTCACTCCTGAGAGCCCTGCAACCTTGACCCATTCAGACCCTCTGGGGGAGGGTCTCCAAGACAACGACCAGGTTCCAGCCCTCTCCCAGGAATGCTTGCATCTACTGATTCCCAGAGACTGCAGCTGTGTGTCAGTCTGTCCCAGAAAAAGTTCCCCTCAATCCTGTAGCCACAGCGTTTCAGGGATTATGGTAAATCACCACACATACCTGGTGATAGGTTCCACCCTTAACATCCTTGTTCCAACACCAGCAAATGTGGCTGTTCCCTCAGGTCTGATGGGTCTTTTGCCTGTGGGGAGGCCACACCACCTCTACCAAATGCCCTCCCAGCAGGGGAACTGCTTCTCCCCATGTGGCCCGAGGACACCTCGGACCTCGCTCTCTGCTCCTAGGGATTTGCCTTTCCCACCAGAACATTGTCAGGTGTTCGAGCTTCAGGTTAAAGATTCTGAAATCTCCCTGTTTATAGAGTCTCAATGGACTTTAAACCCTCTGCTTTCTCCTTTCTCCCTTTTTTGTTCAGTCCTTTGAATCTGTTTCCACTCTTCCTCTTCCTCTCCAGCTGTTTTACAGGGGGGGGGTTTCCATACTCTCCCCCCATCCCCACCCTTTCTCCACAAGCAAAAGCAGCTCCCTGCCCTATGCAGCTTCTTACTCTCCTGGTTCACCTCTCCACTCTGTGTACGTACCAAGTTCTATGGTTCAGGTTGTGCAGATTGTTGTGTCAATCCTCACATCAGTTTTGTAGGTGTACAGGATGGTTTAGTATTGATCTGACTGCATTTCAGGGATAAGAGATGCAAAAAAAAACTTCCATGCTGTTATGCCATCTTGGCTCTTTCTCTAAAGTTTATATTTCTAGACCATTGGCCAGTAAGGGAAGGAAAAATCTTGGCTATAAATTTTTATAATAGGCAAACTTACACTCTTCATAAAATGTTTTGTTCTTTTTAACAGAGAGAAAACCTAGGTTCTAATGTTGCATCAGCATACTTTTGATATTAAAGCTCAATCTCATATAATCTTAAATGAAATCAATTTTGGCATGGATTGCAAGAATCCAAGATGGTTTTTCTTTTGATCTGCAGGCAGTGTGCCTTGTGAGCAGCACCTCCTAAGGTCCTTCCCAGCGAGGTGATGGCACACATTTTCTTCTGAATATCTTGAGGTGTACCTGGTCTTCTGGTGGACAGGTGTGGCGATCCTCACCAGTTGGTGGAGGCCATGCCTCTTTTACCTGTTGGCGATGTGCCTCAGGTGTACTAGAGAGTCCTCGTCTCGAGTTAGTCATAGCATCATTTTGTTCACTCAGAGATGAATGGAAGGTTTAGAGATGCCAGTAGGCTTTGACAACCAAACACTATTTCAAAGGGATCGGTCCATGTCTCCTGTTTGGAATATTCTGGACCTTAATAAGGGTCAGGGGCAACGTTTGGCCATTCATGGTGATATTTTTCCTACAGTCCATCTTATGTCTAGCTTTTTATGTTCCATTTGCACTGATAATGGAGGATGATATATGGTATGAGATTTTAATGTGTACCCCAGAGGTTTTGCAAGCAGGCAGTTTATAACTGCTGTAAGTAAATTTCTTTGTCTGATGCAAAATGGCAACATGAGGAATGGAGGTGTTAATTACTTTACTACCTGCTGTGGCTGCAGCACATCTAGTCAGAGAGCATCAGCCCATCCACGGAACATGCAGAAAGTGACCAAACAGTGAAATAACACAGGGCTGGAGGAAAATCTAGTAAATTCATTTATTCAACCACAGAGGGCAGGTGGGCTTAGAAAGACTTCCTGGGGCATGCTGATTTCTTCCAGAGACTTCCCGGGATTTACAATTATTGCACTGGGAAATCATTTGATCAGGAATGTTGTGGATGCCTGGGAAAAACCAGTTGTCTTTTAGGGCCTTCATTATTCTTGTGTCCAATTTTGTGGGGGGTAAGTGTAAGTCCAAAGGTCAAAATAAAGAGAGCTCTAGGAAGTCCATTTGGCCTGCTATATAATCCACTTGATAGTTGTTTGACACCTTTTTGTATTTGACTGTCCTTTGTAGACTGTGGGGGCATTTGCCAGGTACTTAATACTGGCAGATACGGATAAAGGTAGGGTTCACAATTGGGTGGAGAAAGGACAAGGGGGTCTGTTTGGGGTACACACTTAGCAGTCTGTCAACCTTATCATTTTCTAAAGATACAACATCAGTTGTCCTAGTATGCGCTATGCATTGAACAATGATGATTTTAGAAGGAGGGTGAATAGCTGTAGTAGGTCCACCCTTAAAAGCCTGTTAGCAATGGGAATACGATAATGGAGGGCTAGTTAAAACCCTTGTGTATAATGGGTCTGTCACATTGTAGAGAGGTGCTATGATTTATGAACTTGTAAGAGAGCAGGCGCCATGTGGGGACACACAGGTGAATAGGGGAGTTTAATGTGAGAGTGCTGGCTTTGTCCCTCAGGTGGAAGTTGCAGCCACCACAGGAAAGCATGGGGCCATACCTGATGCCACGGCATCTGATGGGCATGAGAAATATCCTCCTGACTGTATCTGATGGGCAAAAGGATGTCCCAGAATGATGCAGCAACACTATTCTTTTCATGCAATATAAATGAAAGGGCTTGTCAAAATTAGGTAAGCTAAGAGCTGGGGTGTGGACAGAGCCAGTATTATGCCTTCAAAAGAGGTTAATGTCTCGAAAATCTATTGATATCTGAGAAAAGAGCATGCAAAGGATTATCAGAAATTGCAAAATTAGGGACAAATTTGGAGGCAGTAGCCAGATACACCTAAAAGTTTGTGTAACTGTGTTTTCATTTTGGGGAGAAGGATGGACAAAATTGACTCATGAATATTTGTAGTGAGGTTTTAATGACCTGAGGCATGTCCAAAACAGGTTATATCATCCTAAATAGATAACAGTTGTTTACATTACTTGGGGTCTAGGTGTAGAGCTCTATAAGCTGTCTGCCTTGTTCAGCTAGTGTCCTTTAGAGAATGAGGGAATCCATAAGTGCTCCTGGTTTCCTTCGATTACAGAGTGAAAGGCACCAGCAGGTATTGTACCAGCACGGAGCCTCGGGTAGAGGTTGCAGCATTTGACTGGACTTTAAGGACTTGGGAAAATATTGAGGGAGACTCACAATATCCTTGGTGTATGCAAGGCCAGGTGAAAGGTGTTCCTTTAACTGTGAATGCACAAGAAACCAGGAGTCAGGGTGCATAGGATTGAAAAGAAAGCTGCTCAGAGGTCAGTTATTTAAACCAGGCTGCAGCAGCAGGAATGGTGAAGAATATCAGCTGGATTGGGGAGCACTGGGTGCAGAGAGATTATGAAAGAGATTATGGCCCTTAGATCCTGGAAAAACTGATGGATTTGGTTTCCTTCCCTCTGGGTCACATTTGCCTTCTTTCTTTATGGGCAAGATTGAGGTGGTACAGGGTATGTTGGTAAAGACAAGAATGTTGTGGTTCAAGAGAGACTCTTATTACAGGGTATCAGTTGTTGCGTGACCATAGAGGGAGGGTGCTGAGCCAGGAGGGAAAGGGTGGGTTCCCCTCCCAAGCGATGCACCCAGGCTCACATTTACTAAGAACTCCACTTCCATTGCATGTGTAGCCCAAAAACTGACTGAGGCATCTTTTAAAGATCCATTCTCTTTAGAGGAATTTATCTCAGGATGAACTTCCTGTAAAGACAGCAGGACACATTGGGGCTTGACCTGAAGGTTAGGAATGAAAAATGCCTTTTTAAAGTGTAATTTATATTGGCATTAATGTAGACAACAAATCTTTACCCAGAAGGTTTTCCAGTTACCAGCTGGGAAGTAGCAAGGCCTGGGGAGTGTGAGAGGGCCTGAAGGTACTGAGATGGGCTGAGACGCGGGCAGTAAAATGGGTCACCCTGACACTCTAAGAGCCTGAAGAAAGCCAGAGGTGACAGATAGAGATCAATCCTCTGAGCAGATGGGAGAGAAAGTCACACCAACTTCAATCAAGAAATCTAGTTCTTGAGCCTCTCTTCGAAGTTTTCTGTTAGGTTCTGGAGGTGAATGAGTACTGACTGACCCATCATTTAAAGGGGGTATTGTCCCTCAGGACAATGGTGAATTTTTTCAGGGGAAATTGTTTCTTAGACTTTCCTTTTTCTTAAGTACAGGACAATTTCTCCTCCAATGTCCTCTTTTATTTGGCATATCTGCTATTGTCTGGAGGCAAACAGGGACACATCGGAGTGGAGTCATTCTCTATCATGCTTTTGCCTTTCCAAAGATTCAAGTTGTAAGGCAAGAATTGTTTTTATTTTCTTTATTTTTGTTGGGTTTCTTGCAGCTATTTTCAAAGACCCAGGTAGATGCCTCAATTATTTTGTTTAGCGGTTGTCCTCTCCAACCAACCATACTATCGAGGATTTGTCATAATTTTTTTTTAACTTTTTAAAATGTTTATTCATTCATTTTTGAAACGGAAAGAGTACGAGCAGGGAAGAGAGAGATACATGGAATCTGAAGCAGGCTCCAGGCTCAGAACTGTCAGGGTACAGCTCAATGGGGGCTCAAACCCACAAACTGTAAGATCATGATCTGAGCTGGTATCAGATGCTTAACTGACTAAAACACCCAGGTGCCCCTGTTATTTCATATTGGGGAAGAAATTTTCCACTAAATCAGAAATTAGAAGTTTTCTACCATCTGGGACTACTGGATTGAATACAGTGTGCTTTTTCAAGTTTTATAAAATGCTTAACAAGGGCTTTTGGGTGTTCCTCTTCTTTCTGAGTGTATATTTCAACCCTAGACCAACTCACTTGGGAAGAACCAGCCTCCTCCGTTGCTGCTATTTACCTTGGAAGAGTTGAGCCATCTTCTGGTCATTCCCAGGAGGGCCAGAGAGAGAGGTGCAGCCTTCTGTGTCCCTTGTGAGGGGGACCGTGTGGCCTGCCCAGTAACAGCCATTTACTCATGGGCTGGAAGGATTCCCCTTAGCAGCCGGTGACGGTTTCTGTGAGTTGGGTTGTAAAAAGGTACTGATTTTTAGAATGTCTCTCTCGATTTGGTAGGATCCTCTGAGAGCAAAGGTAAAGGGACTTTATAATTAATAACATCTGTTGTTGACCAGGGGACAAGAATTCTTTGCGACAGAGGCCCAGGAAACTCTCCTAAAGGACATTGCACAAAGATGCCTGGAACAGGCAGAGCTTGTTCACGAAGCCCTGGAGACTCTGAGCAATTGTATGGACCACGGCACGAGTTTTACCACCCTTCCTGGCTGCTACTGCTGGATCTACTTCTTGACACTCAGCATCGACAGGACCAAACAGTATTTTACAGGCCAGGAGACCAGACAGAGGTACTCTGTATAAATCTTGTAAAGAACCAATAGTTAAATAAGGAGCTGGTTGTTCAAGGTTTTTTTCTAGGAGAGATGGAGTTTCAGACTTAAGGAAACTGGCTGAAGAGCTGGGGCTGGGTTTTAAAGGGAAAGTTTCTAGACAAGGAGCCCAGAGATCCAAAGGCTTCTGGAGGGTCAGAGACAGATGTTTGGGGTGAAGAGGATGTAAGAAGGGGGACTGATGTTAGGTTTGGTTTTTAATTCTTATTCTAAGTCTGATTTCTATTCTTTTATTAAGAGACCCTCTAAGGCTAGCTTTATACTTGTTTATGTTTTCTTTTCATTTCGGTCCTTCCTAAATACCAAGCAGTCAGCTTCTAGGAAGGAGAGTTCTCTAAGAAATGTTCTATTCTAATAGATCTGTTGCTGTTACTGGTTATTGGGATCACTATTAGTATATTTATTCCAATAGTAACTCATTCCAATAAGCTTCTTTATGAAAGGACTCAGAGACAAATTTCCAGGTAAAGAATAAATCTCTACTGTGGATGCAAGAGATGTTTCTGGAGAGGGCATGGACAATGAGGTCTCCATCATCCAAAGTTTTCTCCTAAAGAGTGTCAAAGACAGTAAAGACTTTTGAGCAACATCTCAAGAGCAGGTGTGTAGGATGCTCAAGAGGAGCTGAGGCTCTTATCACCTGGCCTTGGTCCCTGTCAGACTCTGCTGCTGCACTGTTTTTGGAGCCTATCACCAAGGATGACCCAGGGAAGGAATGAGACCACACCTCCTGATGGGGAGAAGGAAGACCACTGAGCAGAGGGGCATGTGGGATGAAGAAAAGGCTGGGGCAGTCTTTGGAACATGCAGTCTACCATCGTCGTCTCTAAATATCCTCTTGAATGGTCTCCTTGTGGCAGTCATCTTGCTTCACCATGACAGGCTCTCTCAGCCTGCTGTCCAAACCATCCTGGGAGTTCAGCCCAAGACTCTGAGAACATGGGCAGGTGATGATATTAGGGAAAGTGGGAAGACCTGGCTGATGTGTGAATGATTCAGTAGATATTAGAAACTTCTGTAGTATACATAGCCATTCATATTTATTTAAAAATTTGAAAATCACAAATCATCTCTCATAAAACTATTTTAAGAAGCACGAGGGTGGCCCAGTCGGTTGAACAATAGACTCTCAATTTTGGCTCAGATCATGAGCTCAGGTTCCTAAGATCCAGTCTTGTGTCAGGCTCTGCACTGACAGTGTGGGTCTGCTTGGGATTCTCTCTCCCCTCTCTCTCTGCCTCTCCCCTGTTTGTACTTTCTCTATCTCAAAATAAATACGTAAATAAATAAATTTTAAAAATACCTATTGTTTAAAGAAGCTTATAGATGTGAAATAAATAAAGAAGAAAACAAATTTTGATTCCTCCCTAAGTCTTGCATGTAACATAAAGTAATTATCAGATTTCTCATATTCCTTAGACCTTCATAATTTCTATCAAAAAGAATTGCAAAGGGAGCAAAGAATTCAGAAATTATAAAGTGGTATTTGGACAAGGTCGTGTGCAGGTACAGCACTGGGTTCTTTTTAGGAGGAAAGGACTCAGACAACTTAGGAAACTTCCATTCTAAGCTGCACACGTTTTTCAATCATTATCACTGAAGCTTAGTTAGGGATCATATGCTATTCAAGTCGTGCCTTTTTGTTCCAACATTTTATTGTGGGAGAACACTTTAATGGTAATTAGGCCACATTTGTGGGAATCTCTAAGAAATTAAAATCGCAAGAGGTCAGGTCAAGGAGTCTGATGAGGGGCTCAATGTCAGGAACCATGACATCATGATCTGTGTGGAAAAAATGAGTTGGACACTCAACCAACTGAGCCACATAGGCGCTCCTGCAGTTGTTTTACTTTAAAAGTAAAATCATACATTTTTTAAAAAATTGAACATTTGAAAGTTACTAGACAAGTCACTCATACAAAAGTATTTACAGCAGTAATGAGTGAAGTGGTAACATTCCCAGTGCAAAATGTCACACAATCATATCACAACTTGGTTTTTCAACTATTCAAGTGTTTCATCCCACACAGCAGGGTGTGGTCAGCTTTAAAATACAATCCATTTTCTGGATAATTTGTTGCCAACAGGGTCTTCTTCACACCATCATTTCACACGATAGGAAAGCTGGCCATGGTGGTGATTCCACAGTGGTTGTCCTGGTCCTTGGCCATGAGTGTGTAGCCGTGTTTGCCCCAATTTGCACCCCACCTGAAAGAAAACGGGGTTTTGCATGTATTACAGAGGAACAAACACACTTCTCTGTATGGACAATAACACTTGAAACATAGGAGTGCCCTAGAGGCCAGGACAGATTTAGGAAGAATCAAGAAAGACCATCCTTGTTCATGGTTGAGTTCTAACCGAGCACAGAATTCTATCCCTCAGACCTTTAACAAACCTGCAAAATGAGAGACAGGAAGAGGAAACTCTTGGGGTCAGATGTGTTTCAGATGCTGTGATATTCCAACTACAGTGACCCTTGCAAGCTTGGGCAATTTCCTAATGTTGCCATCAGATGAATATGTCTCTATTCCCACTAAGTGGGTAAACACTTCTGGGGTTTCAGAAGTGTGCTCAAGGGTTTGATGATCTGTATCCAAACACTGATTCCAAAAAGGATTTCCTTTTCAATTCCAAAGATAAATATTTTTGGCTTTTTATACCTGTTATTGGCAACCCAATATTTTTTGTTATCTGATTCTTCTCCTTCAAAGCCATAGCCAACCACCAGAACACTGTTTTTCAGGTGTTTATTGCTGCACTTTGGATCATAATAAATGCCTGGAAAAGTAAAATTCAATTCCAAGTTGGGACATCCAACAGTCGAGATAACATCTGACAATACCAAGTCACCACAGTAAAGGCAGCATCTCAAAATTCAGGTGTGATATAAATCCAGGTAAAATTTAGAAATCAGTTCTTTTTGTTTAAGAAAGCTAGGGATTTAGGCCCTCATCTAATACCAGCAGAAATACGCATCTTCACAATCTCTTTTGTAAAGGACAGTCAAGAGCCATGAAAATCCATTCATTGAAACTTTGTCATTCTATCCTACCATGTCAGCCTAGGGAAGCAGCAGAAAACCACAAAGTCACTTGAGCCAAGGGGTTCTTTCCAGTGTCCATTTGATTAGTAAAACTCTTCAGAAAATTTCCAGGTCTAACAGTTGGGAAAAACTAAAGTAACATAAGCTATACAGATCAAATTATGTATCCATGTAAATATATTTATTAAGTGCTTGAAAGCATGGGTTTGGGTCAAGTCATGACAACATGCTGAACAACAGGCAAAAAATTACGTGTGCAGGATTAACAAACACATGAAATCCACACCCGCCTGATCTGTACACACCAAATTGTCAGTCTTGTTGTATGTCACGGTGGTTCCCCATTTTTCCTGACTACTTTTCTGCATAGACACATGCTGACCTTTTTTATAGAACTGGAAGGAATTCTACAGCAGCAGAAATGGGCCCCACAGTTGCCACTGTGGTCATTAGGCCATCCTCCTTGTTTACGACACTCCAGAAGGCAGTCATGTTGGCAGTAGAATTCTCAGGCTTGTATTTGCAGGATTCATTCCTTCAAAGGTAGAGGGGGAGAGACATGATCACAACCATCTGCCTCCAGGGGAATAGGCATGCAGGACAGTTTGTAGCTGAATGCTTTCCAAGTCCAGTTTGTTATAAAGTATCTCAAGACAAAATGGGATTGATTGTTTTGAAGTTGAAAAATTAGCAGTGTCTCAATGAGACAGTCTTTTGGTCTACCCTTTCATAAAGGTTTCACTCTGGAGACCTGTACTGTATGTAATGGTATACATGTCACCCTATAACATAGACATAAGAACAGCTATATGGTATGAGCCAATCAGAGTACTGTGCTAGGCTAAGACATTTTAATGGCAGTCCTGACCATTTGCACATATAGAGTCCACAATCAAATACAAGAATCCTAACTTTAGTATCTGTTTTTACTCGATATGCTCACCATTGATAAAGGTAAAGAACACCACTTACCCGTGCATGATATGGAGAGGATTCCTCTGAGTCCAGGCCCCCATTTTCCTTAACATACTGGAAGGCTTTATCCATTAAGCCACCATGGCAGCCCTTATTGCCTCAAGACCAAGAGGATTCTACCAGGTTCTGTACACTTAGTGAAGAAAGTTTGCCAGTTTTCTGGGACATCTGTCCTTCAAGGGCACCAGTTGCACTAAAAGACCAACAAGAATGACAGTCGCCCTGAAAACACAACGCAAAATCTCTTAGCCTACAAAGCAAATAGCAAGACTTTGACAACAGTCCATAGATCTGAAAACTCTTTTAAAACACAACCAACTGCATATTGTGCCTCAATTTCCATAGCAAAGTCACTGATTCCTTTTGCCTTTACTCTTGTGAGGGGCCTGCTGAGTATTGTCCCACCTGATCCTTCACGGGAGTTACATAGCCTTTCTCTCTCCAGTCCACAGATGAAGGGATCTGCGGCGGACCAGCCGTCACAGAATCGAACGGTTTCTGATCGGGGGGACGAGGATGAACTGAAACACAAGGCACAGTTGTTAAGGGAGGGCTGGCGCTCCCAAGCGTCACCAGCCCCGAGTTTATTTTCACTCGGGTATTTATCCACAATCTGAGGGTGGTGTACGTGCGAGGCACATCTCCTCTCACAAGTTCCCAGCATGCAAAATGTATTTTGCTATATCAAACTTTACCAAGGCATTCTGAACCTCCCCACACGACCTGGCTGCGATCCCGACTCAAGGACAAAGGCTGCGCTCAAAGCCTCTGGCTCCCAAAACACCGCTCAAGGCCACTGGCTCTCAACAGGGATCTCAGCAAAGAGAGGTGCTTGGGACATTCTTCCCTTCTTGCGTTTCTGGATTTTAAAGTCATCAACACCTGTCTGAATTCTTCACTGGTCTATAAGGGAAAGGAAACAGAATGTTGACAAGCATGAGACGTTTTGAAAAAGTACTTAGAGGAAGCATGAAATGTTCGGCAATCCATGCCACACTCACCATGTCACCAACACCATTCATTTCCATCATGAGCTGTGTTTCCCTTGACTGTGTTCCCAATTGTGCTGCTCAATCATTTGCATGTTCCTCTCCCACACTGCTCTCCTCTGTCCTTCTTCATCCTGGAGACAAACATATAACTTATCATCTTTATTTCTATTTAAAACCTACTGACCTGGGACACCTGAGTGGATCAGTCAGTTAAGCATATGACTTCGGCTCAGGTCATGATCTTGTGGTTCCTGGTTTCGAGCCTCATGTCATGTTCTGTGCTGACAGCTCAGAGCCTGGAGCCTGCTTAGGATTCAGTGCCTTTCTCTGTCTCTGTTCCTCCCCTTCCCATGCTCTGTTTCTCTCTGTCTCTCAAAAATAAATAAACATTAAAAAACTTTTTAAAAAACCTAATAACCTTCCCCTAGTGGATGTTCTCACAGAGAGGAGGAGAAACCATAGCCAGAGATGGCCAGATGCTTCTGGGAGCTGTTCTCCAGCAACCACACAGTAGAACATATGCCCATGTCATGCACACTCCCAGTCCCCTGCTTACTGACTTGGTAAGAGTGTCCTCCAGATGCTACTCTCGGCTATGAACTCCCACCAGTATGGAATGGTCTTTGCAGGATTCCCTCTGGACAGCTTAAATGTTACCAACCACTCCATATAGTTTCCGGTGCATCGCCTTCCACTGGGACCATTGTTCGTCTAAGTTCTGATTGACTTGTGGAGCAGCAAAGACCTTCCCAGGCAAAGGGTAGCCAGGAAGAGAGAAGGATGCATGTTTCAAAACCTAGGAAGGAAAAAAAAAATGAGTTTATGATTAGATCAAATCGTCTAAAAAGTCATCCTTTCTTCTGATATGTTAGAGCCACTATAGTAGAGCAAAAAGATTGAATTATCTTTCTGAGTGTTTACATGGGCTGTGGAGGAAAGCTGAGGATGTGGGATGTGCATGGGCTCCCGCTCCCTGCCCTGAGACAGGACTACTACTTCCAGAGCGTGTAAATGGCAGTGCAGGAGTGAGAGGCCCTGAGTTCTGGTGTGTGAGGGTCAAGCTGCTATGTCTGGAGGTGTCAGGCCCTGGAAGAGTGCCTCTTGGGAGCCCCAAACTACCGACCCCAAGGCTGGTATCTCCAGTGTTTTCAGAGGTGGCCTCACCCTTCATGCCCGCTCTGGGGATCTCACCTTTGGCAAGTGCAGTTGTGCAAGCTCAGTGACAGCTTCGGGTCAGGGGTCTCCAGGAGGCCTGGCGATGGGTGGGAGTCTGCCCATTTAAGGCTTGAGTTTGCCCCTTCCAAGCTTGCCACCGCTACCTGCCTGCCCTGTAATTGGCTGAGCCATCCTGTGGGCGGGGCCTCTGTGCCCTGGAGCTTGTGCTGCTGGGGCATGTGATGCCTGGGTCTCTAATTGTCCCAGGGAATTTGTGCCTGCGTTAGTGGCCCCGGGGGGAGGTGAGCTGCGTCACCAAGGACCGTTCTGGGGAGGGGTCCGACACCTCCCAGGGCACCCACATCAACTAATTACCATTCATGTATGTATTGGCAGGTGGTTTATGGGCAGAGCCTCACAGGAGCCCCAGGTGGGTTTTCAGCGTCATCCTGCCTGTCCTTAGTCCTAGAGTTTTCGGTGAAAATCTCCTGGAAGGATGAGAATAGGATAATCTAGTCTAGTGGTTCCTGTTTATTCCAATCATAGGTGGGGCAGGTGGAGGAAGCTGAGTCCACAGGGGGAGTTGTTATCACTGTGTCAGGTTGGGATGCCCTTGGGTTATGGAAGAATCTGCAGAGCACTGGCAGTTCCCCAAACAGGGGATGCGTTGGGCAAGGCTCAAATCTTTCAGGGAAAGGGGCAGAAGGGAGGGGTGTCTGGGGAAGGCGTGGCATTTTGTAAGTCTCCTGTCCTGCCTCCACCAGGTGGGGATTCTTCTTCCTTCTCAAGCCTTTCTCAAAACTGACGGAAAAGACTTATTTCCAGAAAATTATGGTTTAGTAAAATAAGGAAAGACATGATGTAGAAACAGCTTTTTCCTCCCCACTCTCTGCATTATGGATTATTATGTTCCTCAATATCTGAAGTGCTTTCCTTCTGCTTTACTTTAAAAGATTTCAGAAAAATATTTATTTCAAGCAAAAAAGTATTTAGCAGGAGACCATGAATTTGCCCTCTAATGACCAGTTTTTCTCTCCTTATAAACAGGATTCCATATGTCTAAACAGTGAGTGTTTAATGACCTCCTTCTCCAGGCTATGTCTGTGAGACACCTCAGTGATCTTCCTCACACATTGTCTCCAGCACTTTTCTGCTTGGGAGACCAGTGGTCAAAGGGATTCCATACAGGGGATTGGAGTCAAGTCTTATAAACAGGATTCCATATGTCTAGACCACCAGTTCACGACCTCCTTCTCTAGACCTAAGTCCATGAGACACCCCAGTGATGTTCTTCACACCTTTTCCTCAGCACTTCTCTGCTCTAGGACATCAGCAGTCAAAGGGATTCTGTACAGGGGCCCAGAGTCAGGGCTGGGCCAGCACGGCCATTTTACAGTTCTCCTGGTGTGGGGCCCCGCAGGCTCCACAACGTCCTCAGCCTCAGTTTCTTCACTAAGAACATGGGATTTTACTCAGAGGATTCTTGTGAAGACTAAATGAGATAATACATGCCAAGCATGAGCGTAGAGTAGGGCTAATTTAATATTGCTTCCTTTGAGGTCACAGAAAATCTTTCCAAAAGTGTTGCTTCATTGAGACTATTTGAGAATTTGATACATAGGCAATCCCTACTGATTTCTTTACTTCCTGTGAGCCAAGTCACCAGATCTGTGAAATGAATCATAAAGTATTGTGGTTAAGTAAGCCTATATGTTAAAAAGCCAAGCTACATCTGGTTAATTTCTTAATTATGATCCCATACTGATAAATGAGGCATGCGTGTCCTAACTATACTCACAGAATCTAAGATACATATTGTCTCAGGTTTGATCCATTATGCTACAGGAAATTCGCATCTTAAATGTTTTATTTTGCCTGGTGTAAAGTCATAGCAAGTGGTTTCTGATTAATTGTCTATGACTGTTAGGCTACTTAGTCCTTAACAGTGTTACACCTGGGGTCATTGTCCTTTTATCCCATTCTGAAGGAGCATCATCAACCTCATCATAATCTTTGTTTTCTGCCATTCTTTACCTCTGGCCCTAAATGGCATTTCCAGGTTCATCTCTCATCCCTGCCATGAGCGCCATTAACAGTGCACTCCACCAGCACGCCGCTCTGATGACCTGATGTTGCTCCTAGGAGCTCTCCTGTGTGTCAGTGCCTTGGCCAAGCCATGTCTTGCCTCTGGAATGCTCTTTCTTTCCATTCCACTTCTTTGAATATCTGGTGGAACCCTGCTCTTCCCTCCAGTCTGGTATGAAAAGGCAGTAAATGGATTCCTTCTTTGTGTTTCCGCAGCTTCTAGACTTCAAAATATCAGGGTACCTGTTCCAGTGTTTATAAGTTTTTGGTAACCCTGGCTACACTGAGCTACTCAAAGTCATGTTCATGTCTACTACACCATTGAACCCAGCATCTCAATGAATGGGTCAGCAGGTGCTTGAGAAATAAGAAACGTTGCATTTGCACTAACAATATGGGTCACAGTGCTAAATGATGACTTCTGATTCTTTAGATTTTGACTTTTTTTTTTCACTTGCAAAGTACATCCATGCATGAAGTTGCTCTCATTTTGGTCACATTACAAATCAGTAAATGGATCTGAAATATTCACATTTATATTTATATATTTTTCTCTTTCTTTTTCCAACTAATAATCTGTGACAATTCATCCAAGGCAGGCAAATTTTCCTTCCACACTATATATGAAGAAAGAATTTTGTGAATAAATTAATGTTCAAGCAAGTGCAGAAAGTGTTTTAAATTTATATAATAGAAAAAATGTTTATAACATGGTTAGTATTAATATTATCTACATTCATGACCAGAAAATTACATGTATACCAGCTACTTATTAAGATCATCATTCCACTTGGTTTCACTTTATCAGCAACAAGACCAATTACTTGCAACCTCCGATGTTCTATAATCCAAGTAACCATCACCTCCATCATCGTCATGATTACCTTTGTACTAGTTGTCAACAACTTGTGTATGTTAGGCACTGTTACATGGTTTAAATATATCACTGCATTTCCTTTCACAGTGACTTCTGCCTGAAAGAGTCTTTGAATACTTGCTGTACTTCCCAATGATGAAAATTTGGAGTTGGCGCACACTAAGTTAGTCTATAAGCAAGAGTCAGAAAACTGACATGATATGAAACCAGAGTAATTGACAGCTCAAGTATCGTAAGATCTCTCTGAAGAGCAAATGACAGATACCCAAAGCAATGAATTCATTTTTTTTAACAATAGAATTTTGGGGAAGATATTGGGATGTTGACAGAGTTGATAACAATGCTAAATAAACAGATGTTAGGCTGGATACAACTGGAATCCAGAGCAAATCTGGCATCTAAGTAGCAGGAACTATTCAGCAATGTTGCCAGGGCTCAGTTGCTGTATAAAAGATTTTACACTGTTTCTTTCATCCTTGCATCATTCTGCTTCCAGATTGAAAAACCTAGAAGACAATGTCTGTCAATATTTTTTTCTTTCTTTCTTTTTTTAAAATAATTTATTGTCAAATTGGTTTCCATACAACACCCAGTGTTCAATCCAACTAGTGCCCTCCTCTGTGCCCATCACCCACTCTTTCCCCTCCCACTCCCACCTCTCCCCTCAGTTCGTTCTTATTGTTTGAGAGTCTCTCATGTCATGTCTTCCTTCCTCTCTGTGGCTTTTTTTCCCCTTCCCCTCCTCTCTTCCCCCCTGGTTCTCTGCTAGGTCTTCCAAAACCTACCCATGTGTGGGAACATATGGCATCTGTCTTTCTCTGCCTGACTTATTTCACTCAGCATAATATCCTCCAGTTCCATCCATGTTGCCACACATGGCCAGATTTCATTTTTCTCATTGCCATGTAGTATTCCATTGTATATATATACCACAACTTCTTTATCCATTCATCAGTTGATGGACACTTAGTCTCTTTCCATGATTTGGCTATTGTCGAAAGTGCTGCTACGAACATTGTGATACACGTGCCCCTATGCATCAGCAGTCCTGGATCACTTGGGTAGATTCCTAACAGTGATGTTGCTGGGTCATAGGGTAAGTCTATCTTCATTTTTTTGAGGAATCTCCACACAGTTCTCGTAGTGGTTGCACCAGTTTGCATTCCCACCAACAGTGCAAGAGGCTGCCTGTTTCTCCACATCCCCGCCAGCATCTATAGTTTCCAGATTTATTCATTTTAACCACTCAAACCGGTGTAAGGTGGTATCTCAGTGTGGTTTTGATTTGTGTTTCCCTGATGATGAGTGACATTGAGCATCGTTTCATGTGTCTGTTTTCCATTTGAATGTCTTCTTTGGAGAAGTGTCTATTCATATCTTCCGCTCATTTCTTCATGGATTATTTGTTTTTCGGGTGTGGAGTTTGGTAAGTTCTTTATAGATTTTAGATACCAGTCCTTTATCCGATATGACATTTTCAATTATCATTTCCCAATCTGTTGGTTGCCTATCAGTTTTGTTGGTTGTTTCTTTTGCCGTGCAGAAGCTTTTAATCTTGATGAGATCCCAGCAGTTCATTTTTGCTTTTAATTCCCTTGCCTTTGGAGATGTGTCGAGTAGGAATTTGGTGTGTCTTAGGCCAAAGAGGTCTGTCAATATTTTATCCTATGTCTAAGGGAGGCAAATGCATCTTAATGCATAATATAACCACCCCCAAGCAGCTTGTAATAGGGAAGAAAGAAACCACAAAAGAAAGCAAACTGATCCTACCAAGACAAGAGGAAATGGATGCTGGTGGCTAAGAAATAGCCTTTGTTCAACACGGCAGCACCCATTTAGCTTCTCAACATACAGATAAGCTTTTTCTTTCCATTAAACTTTTTCTTTTGAGATAATTATAGTCACATGCAGTTATAAGAAACAATACAGAGAAATCCCATGTCCTGCTGGCATGAAAACAAACACATAGATGGATGGAACAGAAGAAAAAGCCCAGAAATGAACTCACACATATACAGATGATGTGAATAGACTTTTTTCCAAAGAAGACACATGGATGGCCAACAAGTGCATGAAAAGATGCTCCTCATTGTTAATCACCAGGAAATGCAAATAAAAATCACATTGAGATGTTACCTCACACCTGTTAGGGTGACTACTATCAAAAAGACAAGAAATAAAAAGCATGGTGAGGATGTGGAGAAAACGACTCCCTTGTACATTGTTGGTGGGAATGTAAACCGGTGCTGCTCATATGGAAAAGAGTATGGAGGTTCACCCCAAATTACATACAGAACTACCGCAACATCCAGAATTCCAACCTCTGGTTATTTATTCATAGAAAATGAAAATACTAACTGGAAATGATATATGTACTACATATTCATTGAAGTATTATTTAAAAGAGTCAAGCTATAGAAACACCCGAAGTGTCAATGAATGAATGAATGCATAAAGAAGATGTATCATATATATAGACACTGGAATATTGCTCAGTCATAAGAAAGAATGGAATTTTTCCATTTGTGACAATATGGATGGACTTTGAGGGTCATTATCCCAAGTGTGATAATTCAGACAAAAAAGGTAAATACTGTATAATCTCTCTCAAATGTGGAATCAAAACAAAAAACAAAAAACAAACCCAAAAAAACCCCCACAAAAATCAAGCAAACAAACAAACAAAAAAGACGAACTAAGCTAATAGATACGGAAGGTGTATTAGTAATAATTCAGATAAAGAAAGGTAAATACTATATAATCTCTATCACATGTGGAATCAAAACAAAAAACAAAAAACCAAACAAAAATCAAGCAAACAAATAAAAAACAAACTAAGCTAAAGGATACAGAAAGCATATTAGTGGTGTCAGACACAAGGACTTGTGGGGTGGTACAAATGGGAAGGGGGTCAAAAAGTAAAGGATATTACAAAAAGAAAAAATAAGCCTGAGAGGGGTAAAAAGCTGTTGGTTCATCCTGCTATTTTACCCTCTGTTCCATCTTCAGCTTTAATTCCAACATTAGCCTGGGGCAGAGATTTTAGTGCCTCTAACCCTGCAGGTAAAAAGATGAAGAGCATCAAAAACATCTTCAATTACTGTGCACAGAAAGTCTCTTTTAACAAGGTTTTCTTTTTTACGTTCTCTTTTTGATGGGCTGGCATGCATAGATGTTTCTCTGTAAAGGAAGTTCTTTCCTTGCTGGAGTTTAAAGCAGGTAGCAAGGAGTAACCACTACATCCTACATTCTCACGTTTTTCTGTCAAGTTTCCTAAAATTCCAGCCTGGTTAGTTGTTGTCTATACATACCCTTAGGGACAATAGATGACAGGTCAACCACGTTGTAACAGGACATTTCCAGCTTCTCAGGTTACTTAGGAGAGAGATATGCTCACTGTATCCACCGTATCACAGCTCAGCCAATCTACATTGCACAGACTTTTACTTATAATACCCTATTTCCAAGTATTGGTTTCTCTATTAGACATCACTTTTCCAGTATCAAATGACTGAAACCTAACTCGATATACTTGAAATTTGTTTATTGTCTTAGAATTGGAAACAGGTCAGTTTCTCTTGAAGCACAGCTGGATTCCATCAAAAGTATGGCAGGTGTGGGATGAATTTCCATGAGCCATGTCATCACCCCCAGTGTGCATTTCTTCCACACATCCACTCTGGTACCTGGATATTGACTCCACTCACAGGCTTCTTATACTCACTCTCGACAATTAAGACTTATCTATTAAAAGGGGCACATGTTGGGATGAACACTGGGTGTTATACGTAAACCAATTTGAAAATAAACTATTATAAAATAAAAAAAAGACTTATCTATTTCTAACGATGAAAGTGAAAATACTCAGAAAAGAGAAAGGATCTCATTGAATAGCATAGACAATCTTGGAATTGTTCCATCGCTCTAGTGAGCCTGCAGCAGGTGCTCATTTTAAATACATCTCAGTGCCTGTAGATGAAGGACGAGATGTTGGGCTTGGTCCTGGAGATAGATAGGTTTGGTCAGTGGCACCTGAAACACTCTCAAAAAGGAGAGGGTGATTGAAAAGGGGGGAAAAAGTGCAATGCTGGGTCATAGGGCAATAGAATGTTTCCTTTTATACAAAACTGCTTGGGTATAGGGGACATGGGGGCAGGAAGACAAAAGGCATAAGCTTCCAGTTATTAGATAAAGAAGTTCTTGGGATGTAATGTCCACAGGGTGAGTATGGTGAACGGTGCTGTATTCTATATTTGAAAGCTGCTAAGAGAGCAAAACAAAGATCTCATCACAGGAGCTCCTGGATGGCTCAGTCAATTAAGCCTCTGACTCATGATTTCAGCTCAGGTTATGATCTCACAGTTTGTGAGTTTGAGCCCTGCATTGGGCCTTGCACTGAGATTCTCTGTCTCCTCTCTCCTTGCCCCTCACCAGCTCTCTCTCTAAATAAATAAATTAATTAATTTAACAAAGTTTTCATCACAAGGAAAAATAATTATGTCCTTGAGGGGGATGGACGTTAATTAAAGTTATTGTGGGGATCATTTTGCAACTTATACTCATATCAACCCATTATGTTGTACTACTTTAATACAATGTTATAGCTCAGTTATATCTCAACAAAACTGAGAAAAACAGAAATGGCTAAACTATATTCTAGAATAGCTGTACCACTTTACGTTCCCACAAGCAATGGGTGAGTGGTTCAGTTTCTGCACGTCCTCACCAACATTAGGGTTATCGCTATTTGAATTTTACCAAATCTAATAGGTTTGTAAAGATGATCTTCCTGGCTTAAGTTGGCATTTCTCTAATGGCCGATAGTGGTGAACACTTTCTCATGTGTCCGTTGGCTGTCTGCATATCTTCCTTGGTGAAGACAAGAAGTTCCCAGCACTCTTCACTCATGCATACAGCACACAGATGTCAGGATCGCATTCAGCTCAAACAAAAGGGCTGCTGTTATTGCCTCCATTCTGTCTAGGGCCATCCACAGGCACCCACACCGAAATAGGCTCCTTGATCCTGTCTGCCCATGAGAACTGGGTGCTCAGCAGGTCATCCGATAGAGAAGCTTAGCAGAGTGTCTACTTTCTATCTTAGCATAATCTTGGTCGTGACCCTTGGGGCTACTTTGACAAGCTTCTCAGACCCAGTATGTACTGTGGTTGTTCCTGCTTAAGGGAGGTTGTCTCTGTAGCTCTGCAGTTCTGGGCTCTTCTTTGCATTTAGTGACAGGAGACACTGAGCTTGCTTAGGAATGCCTTAGGCCTTGGGTGAAAACATAGACCTTTCTGACATACTAGCAAGCCACTTTGCTTCATTGGAAGCAACAGGAAAGCTCTAAGGGCTTCATGCCAAGGTTTTACAAGATTTTCTAATGAAAAATGCACCACGACCATGGAGCCAATGAATTGCTGTTCCAACAAACTCCAGTTTTCCAACTCCACTGTCAGGTGTTCATTTACACTTTATTTTTTTATAAATGACTGCTCGTATAAAACTCTTAGCCTCATGACTTAACTGGACAATGTCAGCACATGTAAGTTCCCATTCTCTAATAACACTATTCTCTTTCACAACTTAGAGGTGGTCACAACTTGAGGTGGTGAGAGGCTGACTGATATCATTCTGTTTTCCCCAGTTCTAAGTGAGGCCCACAGCTGGAGCTCAGATCACCTCTGTCTCTGAGTCCAGAGCCTTTCTCCAGGGCTGGTCCTGTCAACAGAACTAAAATGTCCCAAATCCCTGTCATGGTTAAGTACAGCTATGCAACATGACACACCAAAACTCTGCCTGAAAACAACAGTCACTCTCTCATTGTCGCAGGTCTGTGCTTTGGTCGGAGGTTTTCTGATCTAGGCTGGGTCAGTGGGCTCTGCTCAGTGCCTCTCTCATCCTCCTTGTCTTCATGTGGCAATGGCAGAAATACAAGAGGATGAGTAGAAACACAAGGCTTCGTAAGGCCTGGGCTCAGAACTGGCACAATGTTTCTTCCATGTAATTCCAATGGACAAAGCAAGTCACACAGAAAGACTCAGCCCAACTAAGCAGGGAGGTCCACCCTGCTCTTGCAAGGGGATGTTGAGGGAATGAATATTTCTGAGTAACAATCCACCTGGCAGCTGGCAGCTGGCTATAAGTGTAGGGACAGGAGGTAGGAGGATTGTGGCATTTATATGCTCCAGTCTCAGTAGCTGGTACTGTTTTGTATCTGGGGCAGTCACCAGACTCAATCTGGTTCAATAAGAAGGGATATAGACCCCATCATTGAATGAAGATGTGACAAGGTCATTTGGTAAAAAGACCACATATAAGTGGAGATATTGATATGGACATCCCTGGAAAACGCTACCTGCAAAACAAAACAAAACAAAACAAAAAAACAAACCCATAAGAGTGTTTCAAAGAGACAAGCTCCAGCCTCCTCCAACCCCTGCCTTACCCCCTGCCCCCTCCTTGGCACTCAGTGCTTTGTGCCCTGAAGCACACACTCAAGACCCTGATTGGTGGTGGGTACCATTTTGTATGCAGAAGAAATTATTTCCTCTGAAGGGAATGAGCTTCAGGTTTCCATGGTGTAAGTTTCTCCCTGGCACTGAGATCTGTCCTGACTCTAAGTGATGACATTTCCTTCTGGGAGCCCTGTCTCACCGGCGAGCCATGTGGTGGGCAGTGCTGATAACACGGGGCCTCTTACAGATCACTGAAAGATCAGCTGAAGCCCAAGGCTGTTTTCCCAGGCAGGTGAGACAGGTGAAGTAAGAAGAGTGTGCAGATTTTTGTGTAGACCGCCAGCTTCCAGGATGTGACCTTTGGCTCCACTAGCTTCTCTTGGTTCAGGTTTTCTTATTTTGTGAACCAGGAAGGAGAAGCTTGTTCTGAGGGTAAGCTGGGCTCATGCACACGAAGCACTGGAATTGGCTCTGAGAACACTGTCCACACATAAGGATTCATAGAAAGATGGTGGTAGCTGATAGGCATTGGGATGTATACAGAGCAGAGAACCACTGGGCACCTGCTGTAGACTGAAGGCTCATGTCCCCCACCCACTCATGTATTGACATCCTAATGCCCAAGGTGATGGTATTAGGAGGCGGGTGCTTGGGAGGTGATTGGAGCCCACAGGACTTGGATTAGTGCCCTTACAAAGACGGTCCCAGAGAGACCCTCATCCTTTTCTACCCTGTGAGGACACAGCAAAAAGAATGCCATTTACGAAGAGGAAATAGCCCTATGTCAGACTCTGAATTTGCTGGTACCTTGATCTTGGGCTTCAAGCCTCCAGAACTGTGAGAAATAAACTTCTGTTGTGTACCAGACCCCCAGTCTATGCTATTCTGTCAGAGCAGCCGGGACAGACCAAGACAGCATTTGTACATGGCAAAGAGCTGAGACCTGATTTCCACACATGGATGTAGGTCTCTGTAGGGCTGTGTGAACAATAATATTTCTCTTCTGGGTTTCCTTATTAAAGCCCAAAGACGAGGACCATTTTGCCTGAAAAGTGAAAGTAATTGCTCTTCTCCACCGGACAGAGTAGAATAGAAGGTGTTTGAAATAATCTGGATGCCAAGTATTTATTTGGAGTAGCAGAGAAATTACTGGGAAACTAAAATACTTTCTACAAAGTCTTAAGCCTCTTCCTATGTCATTTATTGCCTAAGTAAAGAAAAATTAAATTCTATGATTTCTTTCTTTATGTATATCAGATAAAATTTTATATACCACTTATTTTCACTCAAAATCTAGCATGTTCATCCTTTTATGTCAGTACATGTAGACCTATGTGGTTGTTTTAAACGGCTATATGGAATTCTACCACAGGACATGTCTATAGAGGAACATTTGGCCAGTCTTCAGGTTGTTGGGGTTTTTTTTCCCTATGTACGGTATTGTATGATTATCTTTGTACATTTGTGTAGTTATTTCTCTAGATTCTCTAGAAACTTACTACATCCATTATTATGGTCATTAAAAATTTTGTAGATATTTTCAAATACCCTACAGAAAAGCTCAGCCAACTTATAGTCACTCAGTGTATGAAAATTTCCCCAACCCATACACCCATCTTAGCCCCACTGGATATATTAGTTGAAAAATTACAGATTCAGATTTTTGTGGGGAGTTGTCTATGGTAAAAGTCAATTCTTTGTGAGAGTATTTGCTTTTGTCTTTAATATTAGGAATTAGTTTAGTGTTGTCTGTAATAGTCTGTAGAGGGTAATCATATAAATAGAATTATGTGATATTTCCATTTTTTTCAATAGGTAGCCATGTACAAACCAGTTGAAGTAAATAGAAAACAAATGTTCCCTTTTTTCTACCTTATCTATCTTTTATTATATATACAGGTTTAATGAAGACCAATTCTTTTTTTAAATATAATTTATTGTCAAGTTGGCTACAATTCAGTGTATACAGTGTGCTCTTGGTTTTGGGAGTAGATTCCTGTGGTTCATCGCTTACATACAACACCCACTGCTCATCCTACCAAGTGTCCTCCTCCATACCCATCACTCATTTTCACTTTTTCCCCTCACCCCCACCATCAGTTTGTTCTCTGTATTTAAGAGTCTCTTATGGTTTGCCTCCCTCTCTGTTTGAAACTATGTTTTCCCCTTCCCTTTCCCCATGGTCTTCTGTTCAGTTTCTGAAGTTCCACATATGAGTGAAAACATATACTATCTGTGTTTCTCTGACTGACTTATTTCACTTAGCATAATATGCTCCAGTTCCATCCACATTGTTGCAAATGTCAGGATCTCATTCTTTCTCATTGCTGAGTAAGATTCCATTGTATATATAAACGTTTATTTATTTATTGTTTATTTATTTATTCATTCATTTATTTACTTATTTTTAAAATTTATTGTCAAATTGGTATCCATATGACACCCAATGCTCATACCAACAAGTGCCCTCCTCTGTACCCGCCACCCACTCTCCCCCTTCCCAAACCCCCCTCACCCTCAGTTTGGTCTTAATCTTTGAGAGTCACTTATGTTTTGTCTCCCTCCCTCTTTGTGTCTTTCTTCTTTTCCCCTCTTCCCCGCCCCCATGGCTTTTTGTTAAGTCTCTCAAAATGCACGTATGCATGGAAACATATGGTATCTGTCTTTCTGTTACTGACTTATTTCACTTAGCATAATACCCTCCAGTTCCATCCATGTTGCTACACATGGCCAGAGTTCATTCTTTCTCATTGCCACGTAATATTCCATTGTATATATATACTACATCTTCTTATCCAGTCATCAGTTGATGGACACTTAGGCTCTTTCCATAATTTGGCTATTGTTGAAAGCACTGCTATAAACACTGGGGTAGATGTGCCCTTATAAATCAGCACCCCTGTATCCTTTGGATAAGTTGCTAGTAGTCCTATTGCTGGGTAGGGTGGTTCTATTTTTGATTTTTTGAGGAACCTCCACACTGTTTTCCAGAGCGGCTGTACCAGTTTGCATTCCCACCAACAGTTCAAGAGGGTTCCGTTTCTCCACATCCTAGCCAGCATCTGTTGTTTCCTGAGTTCTTGAATTTAGCCACTCTGACACGTGTGAGGTGGTATCTCAGTGTGGTTTTAATTTCCATTTCCCTGATGATGAGTGATGTTGAGCATTTTTTCATATGTCTGTTGGCCATCTGGATGTCTTCTTTGGAAAAGTGTCAGTTCATGTCTTCTGTTCATTTCTTCACTGTATTAATTGTTTTCCAGGTGTTGAGTTTGGTAAGTTCTTTAGAGATTTTGGATATCAACCCTTTACCTGATATGTCATTTGCAAATATCTTCTCCCATTGAGTCGGTTGCCTTTTAGTTTCATTGATTGTTACCTTTGCAGTGCAGAAGCTTTTTATTTTGATGAGGTCCCAATTGTTCATTTTCGCTTTTATTTCTCTTGCCTTTGGAGATGTATCGAGCTAGAAATTGCTTTGACGGCTGATGTCAAAGATGTTTTTGCCTGTATTCTCCTCTAGGATTTTGATGGTTTCCTGTCTTGCATTTAGGTCTTTCACCCATTTTGAGTTTATTTTTGTGTATGGTGTAAGAAAGTAATGAAGACCAATTCCCCTTTTATTTATTTATTTATTTATTCATTGATTCATTTATTTATCTAATATAATTTATTGTCAAATTGGTTTCCATACAGCCATCAGCTGCTCTTCCCAACAACTGCTTTCCTCAATGCTCATCACCCACTTTCCCCTCACCCCTATCCCCCCATCAACCCTCAGTTTGTTCTCAGTATTTAAGAATCTCTTATGGTTTGCATCGCTCCCTCTCTGTGACTTTTCCCACCCTTTTCTTCCCCCATGGTCTTCTGTTAATTTTCCCTAAAGCAACCTATGTGTGAAAACATATGGTATCTGTCATTCTCTGTCTGACTTATTTCACTTAGTATAATACTCTCCAGTTCCATCCACGTAGCTACAAATGGCCAGATTTTATTCTTTCTCCTTGCAAAGCAGTATTCCATTGTCTATATAAATCACATCTTCTTTATCCATTCATCAGTTGGAGGACATTTACTCTTTGTGTGATTTGGCTATTGTTAAAAGTGCTTCAATAAACTTAGGGGTATATGTGCTCCTATGCATTAGCACTCCTGTGTCCCTTGGGTAAATTCTCACCAGTGATATTTCTGGGTTATAGGGTAGTTCTACTTTGAATTTTTTTTGAGTAACCTCTACACCGTTTTCCAGAGCAGCTGCACCAGTTTGCATTTCCATTAACAGTGTGAGAGGGTTCCCCTTTCTTTCCCACATCCTCAGTAGCATCTATAGTCTCCTGATTTGTTCATTTTAGCCACTCTGACAGGCATGAGGCGATATCTCAGTGTGGTTTTGATTTGCATTTCACTGATGATGACTGACATTCAGCATCATTTTATATTTCTGTTGGCCATCTGGATGTCTTCTTTGTGAAAGTGTCTATTCATGTCTTCTTCCTATTTCTTCACTGGCTTATTTGTTTTTTGGGTGTGGAGTTTGGTGACTTTCTTATAGATTTTGGATAGCAGTCCTTTATTTGATACATCATTTGCAACTATCTTTTCCGATTCCATCGGGTGCCTTTTAGCTTTGTTGATTGTTTCCTTTGCAGTTCTGAAGCTTTTTATCTTGATGAGGTCCCAATAGTTCATTTTTGGTTTTGATTCCCTTGCCTTTGGTGATGTGTCGAGTAAGAAATCGCTGCAGCTGAGGTCAAGATGTTTTCCTGCTTTCTCCTCTAGGGTTTTGATGGTTTCCTGTGTCACATTCAGTCCTTCATCCATTTGGAGTTTTTTTTTTGGGTGTGTGTATGGTGTAAGAATGTAATGAAAACATATTCTTTTTTTTTAAACATTTTTATTTATTTTTGAGAGACAGAAAGAGACAGAGCATGAGAGGGGTAGGGGCAGAGGAGGGAGACACAGAATTCAAAGCGGGCTCCAGGCTCTGAGCTGTCAGCACAGATCCTGATTTGGGGCTCGAGCTCACGAACTGTGAGATCATGACCTGAGCCGAAGTAGGACTCTCAACCAACAGAGTCCCCAGGCGCCCTATAATAAGAATTAAAAACCAAACCTAACATCAGTCGTCCTTCTTATACCCTCTTCACCCTAACCCTCTGTGTCTGAACCTCCAGAAGGTCTTTGAACCTCTGGGTTCCTGGTCTAGAAACTTTCCCTTTAAAACCCAGCCCCAGCTCTTCAGCCAGTTTCCTTAAGTCTGAAACTCCAACTCTCCTAGAAAAAACCTTGAACAACCAGCTCCTTATTTAACTATTGGTTCTTTACAAGATTTCTACAGAGTACCTCTGCCTGATCTCCTGGCCTGTAAAATACTGTTTTGTCCTGTAGATACTGAGTGTCAAGAAGTAGATTCAGCAGTAGCAACCAGGAAGGGTGGTAAAACTCGTGCCGTGGTCCATACAATTGTTCAGAGTCTCCAGGGCTTCGTGAACAAGCTCTGCCTGTTCCAGGCATCTCATTGTGATGTCCTTGAGGAGTGTTTCCTGGGCCTCTGTCGCAAAGAATTCATGTCCCCTGGACAACAACAGACGTTATTAATTATAAAGTCCCTTTACCTTTGCTCTCAGAGGATCCTACCAAATTGAGGGAGACATTCTAAAAATCAGTACCTTTTTACAACCCAACTCACAGACACCTTCACCGGCTGCAAGGGGAGTTCTTCCAGCCCATGAGTAAATGGCTGTCACTGGGCAGGACAAACAGTCACCCTCACAGGGGACACGGAGGGCTGCAGCCTCTCTCTCTGGCCCTCCTGGGAATAACCAGGAGACGGCTCAACTCTTCCAAGGTAAATAGCAGCAACGGAGGAGGCTGGTTCTTCCCAAGTGAGTTGGTCTAGGGTTGAAATATACACTCAGAAAGAAGAGGAACACCCAAAAGCCTTTGTTAAGCATTTTATAAAACTTTAAAAAACACACTGTATTCAATCCAGTAGTCCCAGACGGTAGAAAACTTCTAATTTCTGATTTATTGGAAAATTTCCACCCAATATGAAATAACAGGGGCACCTGGGTGTTTCAGTCAGTTAAGCATCTGACACCAGCTCAGGTCATGATCTCACAGTTTGTGGGTTCGAGCCCCCCACTGAGCTATATCTTTACATCTCTGAGCCTGGAGACTACTCTGGATTCCGAGTATGTCTTTCTTCGTGGCTCATACTCTTTCTCTCTCAAAAATAAAGAATAAGCATTAAAAAATTTTAAAAAAATGTACTGACAAATCCTCGATAGTAGGATTTGGCAGGCTTTATATGATTTTTTATGTTGTTTTCAATTTTTCTTAATTTTTACTTTATTAATTGGTTTTCAACCTTAAAAATGACAAAATGAAGGAATTCACCCCAAAAGAAAGAACAAGAAGTAATGTCAGCCAGGGACTTAATCCACACAGATACAGCCAAGATGTCTGAACCAGAATTTAGAATCATGATAATAAGAATATTAGCTGGGATTGAAAATGGCATAGAATTCCTTTCTGCAAAGATTAAGGAAGTAAAACCTAGTCAGGATGAAATTAAAAACGCTACAACTGAGCTGCAATCTCAAATGATGCCACAGTGGCAAGGATGGATGAGGTAGAGCAGCAACTCAGAGATATAGAAGACAAACTTTTGGAGAATAATGAAGCAGAAAAAAAGAGGGAGACTAAGGCAAAAGACTACTGTATAAGAATTAGAGAACTCAGTGACTCATTTGAAAGGAATAAGATCAGAATCATAGAGGTCCCAGGAGATGAAGAGAGAGAAATAGGGGTAGATTTAAGTGAGCAAATCATAACGGAAAGCTTTCCAAACCTGGAATAGACACCAACATCAAAATCCAAGGAGCACAGAGAACTGCTATTAGAGTCAACAAAAACCGACCATCAGCAAGTCATATGATAGTCAAATTCACAAAATACTTAGGCAAGGAAAGAATCATGAAAGCAGCAAGGGAGAAAAAGTCCTTAACCTACGAGAGAAGAAAGATCCAGTTCACAGCAAACATATCCCACAGAAACTTGGCAGGCCATAAAGGAGTGGCAGGATATATTCAATGCGTTGAACCCGAACATTATGCAGCCAAGAATTCTTTATCCAGTAAGATTGTCATTCAAAATAGAAGGAGAGACAAAAAGGTTCCCAGACAAACAAAAACTAAAGGCTTTCATGACCACTAAACCAACCCCGCAAGAAATAGTAAGGGGGAATCTCTGAGGGGAGAAAAGACGAAAAAAAACCCAAAAAGTCCAAAAGCATCGAAAACTAGAAAGGACTACCGAACACCAACAGAAACTCCAACTCTACAGGCAACATAATGGCAATAAATTCATATCTTTCAGTACTTGCTCTAAACGTCAATGGACTGAACACTCCAATCAAAAGACAGAGGGTGACAGAAAGGATAAGAAAACAAGATCCATCTATATGCTGTTGACAAGAGACCCAGTTTAGACCTAAAGACACATTCAGATTGATAGGAGGGGGATACAGAACAATCTATCATGCTAATGGCCACCAAAAGAAAGCAAGAATAGCCATACTTATATCAGACAATCTAGATTTAAAAATAAGTCTATATGGGGTGCCTGTGTGGTTCAGTTGGTTAAACATCTGACTTCAGTTCAGGACATGATATCATGGTTTGCGAGTATGAGCCACCCATCAGGCTCTGTGCCAACAGCTCAGAGCCTATAGCCTGCTTCAGATTCTGTGTCTCCCTCTCTCTGTTCCTCTGCCTCTTGCTCTTCTCTCTCTCTCAAAAATAAATAAATATTAAAAAATTTTTAAAATAAAGACTGTAACAAGAGATGAGTATTGGCATTATATCATAATTAAGGGGTCTATCCACCGAGAAGGTCTAACAATTGTGAACATTTAGGCTCCAAATATGGTGCACCCAAATATATAAGTCAATTAATCACAAACATAAAAAAAACTCATTGATAAATATACCATAATAGTAAGGGACTTCAATATCCCATTATAGCAATGGAAAGATCATCTAAACAGAAAATCAACAAGGAAACAATGACTTTGAATGACATCTGTGCCGGAGGGACTTAACAGATATAGTCAGAACATTTCATCCTAAAACAGCAGAATACACATTCTTCTCGAGGGCAATGGAACATTCTCCAGAATAGATCACATACTGGGACACAAATCAGCCCTCAACAAGTACAAAAAGATTGAGAACGTACCTTTAATGTTTTCAGACCACAACGCTATGAAACTCAAAATGAACCACAAAAAAAAATTGAGAAAGGTAACAAATACTTGGAGACTAAAGAACATCCTAGTAAAGAATGAATGGGTTAATTAAGAAGTTAAAGAGGAAATTACAAAGTACATTGAAGCCAATGAAAATGATAACACCACGGTCCAAAACCTCTGGAACGCAGTAAAGGCAGTCATAGGGAAGTATATAGCACACCAGGTCTTTCCAGGATTATACAAACTGGCTTAAGCTATGACTTACAGCTGTTTGATAGAATATGCCTTTGTGAACACCCTGAGACATTTATCTTTTTCTCCCTACCTGATCTGTCCAGAATTCTAAAACTTTCAGTGAGTATTCTCATATTTTCATGACAATACGTTACTTTGCACAACTTGAATAAGAATCTACTCTCCTTGTAACAGGACACATTTGGAAACACTGGTTACATAGCCAAGGCTTTGACTGAAATGTCATATTCAAGAGGAGACTTGCACAGACTCAGCTATGACCAGACTGGCTGAAGGAACTTAGGCCGACTTTCTGGAGCCAATAAAGCCCCTTGGAAAAACAGCCAGATACTTATATGTGAGTCTATAAGCAAGGCAAGCAGTTTTTATCCATCGGGACAAAGAAACAACAAATTCATGATGAATTAAGAGGATGAAGAAAACACATGTTTGTAGAGTTAATTAGTAAGGGATCCTAAAAAATTTTTCTCATAAGCTATGATTTACAGCAATTTCATCATTAGGTCAAGTTAAAAAAAGAAGAAAGAAAAAACTACACTATGCAAACAAATTGGTTATATTGATTGTCCTTGGTAAAACCGAGGGTGATTATAGGAAGAAAAATTATGCTTCAATAAGGCACCGTTGTGGATATTAGTGTCTAATGGAGTTCAATATGAACTGGACGAGATCCTAATTTCCTCTAGTGTCCTCCAAAGCCTAGCCATAATTCTCCAAACTAATATTTTCCACTTTTTTCTATCCTTTTGACTCGGAATCACTGGATAACCAAAACTACCCTTTTCCTGAAGCCCTGCAAATTGAATATGAACAACTTGATGTAACCTTCAGAGAAATCACCACAACAGCTCATGTGTAGACAATCTTCATGCCTGTTCCTCTATGAGCCACTCAGATAGTTGGTCAGCCTGACACTACCTACTCTTGACTGTCTAAAGATGCTGTAAGCCCAGCATCTAGAAATTGTTTTAAATGGCTACCCTTGGAACTCATAAACTGGCTTACTACTTGATCCTTTCATTAAAAATTATTTTCAAAAATTATTAATTATTTTTCATTATTCTATTGCCATAGAATTGCCTCTTATTTATTACCTGATTATTTGAAGCAGAGTCCTTACTCTGAGAACATACCTGCATTGCCTCTTCCTGAAATGAATTTGACTGAACTGACTGTCAGAACAAAGAGACTGGATTAAGGAGAAAAACCATCTATCATATCAGTTTTTAATGTGTGAATCTTCCAAGAAAGATGCAGAGGAAGGAATTGTATTGACCAAGGGCAAGCCATCTAAAAATGTAGACCAAAAATCTGGGCTTATTTGGCTGAGTGACAAAACCAAGCCTTCTAGTGGTCAGAGCTTCTAAATCAGCTACTTTTAAAACGTGAGCTGCTGTCAAAGACTGACAGAACCACAAGAAAAATGGAGATGGATGAATATTAACACTATCAATTAACACTCCAGACTTTGAAAAGTACAGGTTTCAACCTAACCTTGTCGATAAACCACATTGCTGTTTTTTTTTTTTTTTGAGAGCGAGAGAGAGAGAGAGAGAGAGGGGGCCCAAGCAAGAGAGGGGCAGAGACAGAGGGACAGAGAGAGAGAGAGGGACAGAGAGAAAGGGGGCTCACCTGAAACAGGCTCGGGCTCACCTGATGTGTGACTCAGACTTGTCAACTGAGAGGTCATGACCTGAGCTGAAGGCAGATTCTTAAGGACTGAGCCACCCAGGCACCCCTGCTCCTTTATTTCATGTGGCAGCAAAGCATATAAAGGGTTCCCACCTAAATGGTCAGAACCATATGGACTGGGATATCTGGCTCTTCAGTCACTGTCCTTAGTGACAGCATTTGTTCATACAATTGTACCACACACACATGCCTGTGGAAAAATCATAGAAAATCGGCAGATACCTCAGAATTCCAAATTCTCTTCAGCATTAAAGGTCTCATTCCCAAGTTTCAGAGATCGTGAATTAGAAAAGGCAATTCTAAATCTGTCCATGATAATGGAATAAGGTAGGGTTCAATACCAGTATGCAGGCTTTGCAAACACTCCAGTCATAAGGTAACAGCTTAGCCTCTAGAGGTCTCCAAAGTCATCATGCTCTAGATACATGAAATTCCCAGCAGGGGAGCTCGTGCAATCAACAGTGGAAAATGATGCTTTTCTCTAAACCAAAGGAGGCACAAACTATCTAATTTAAATCTGCTTTTAAAACGGGATTAATATTTTCCAACAGATAAATGAAACACATTTAATTGGGCTGCTCTATTTCCTGGATTGTGGGACCTGTTTCATGAGATGTGGGGAAATGTGTTCTTTTCTGTTTATTCATCCTCTTGCTTTTTTTTTTTTTTAATGTTTTGAGTATAAATGACACACGATGCTATCATAGTTTCAGGTGCACAACATAGTAACTTGCCAACTGTATCCACTATGCTGTGCTCACCACAAGAGTAGCTACCTCCTGTCAGCCTACAGCACTATAAAAATACCATTGACTGTATTCCCTAAGCTTGAGTCCATGCACTTGAGTCCATGACTGATTCATGAAGCCTGTATATCCCACCCTCCTTCATCCCACCCATATTTTCATCCTCATGATGATCTATGCTTTTTAAATTCTTTGCAGATTTCTTACTGCCCAGTCCTAAATGGATTTCTCTCTCCACTGTCACCTACTCAGCTAGTTAGTATGTAAACGTCCCGGGGAGTTTCAGAGAAAGAAACTGTGGGGGCCTAGGGAGGCCACCCCGAAATGTGCCACATGGCGTATTGGCGATCTTGAGTTGAAGCACTTGGGACACAGCTGGTACAAGGACACCAAGACTGTCTTCTGTGACCCTCGAAAGCGGGAAATGATCATCCCATATGAAAAGTCCTCTCCCTGTACTATGAGGTAAAGAGACATCCTTATCAGCAAAGATGGGGCATCAAAGCTGAGAAAGCTATAGACAACCTTGTTACTTTTTTACTCATCTGCAACCTCAGCTCAGATTCCACTTAGAATTCCTGCAATTTAAAACTCTCACACACATTTTCTTTTTCCTGTCAATCCTCACAAATTATTGTCTTTGTCTAAAATATATAAAAACTGCCAAAAACAAACAAAAAAACACCTGGCTGCCTTGACCATTTCTTTGGGCTCAAATTCGTTACTAGTCCACCTTGCCTGTGAATAAAATTTTGAGGGGTTTTTTTTGTGTGTGTGTTTGTTTTCTCCCATTAACCTGTCTCATGTCAATTAAATTCTTAAACCAGTTGGAAGAATTTTGGGGGAACGAGGATATTTCTTCCTGCCTACAAAAGCATTGCATTTATTACTATAAAGAAGTTTATGTATTAAAAAGAGAATCACACCCCAACATATCAAGGAAATTTTATTTTAAAAAGTAAATCTTTTTTGCATCCTTTTCAAACATGAACATTCAGGGGTGCCTGGGAGACTCAGTCCGCTAAGCGTCCGACTTCAGCTAAGGTCATGATCTCATGGTGCATGGGTTCAAGCCCCACCATGGGCTCTGGGCTAACAGTTCAGAGCCTAATACCTGTTTGGCGTTCTCTGTGTGTGTCTCTCTCTCTCCGTCTCCCCTGTTCACACTCTGTCTGCCTGTTTCTCTAAAAAAAAGTTAAAAAATTAAAATATGAACATTCAAAAGTTTAAGCAAGTTAATCACACGCCATCGATTAGAGCAGAGATTAAAGAAATAATTGTGTCATCAGTGTGAGCAGTCACAGAATCCAGTCTCAACTTGGATCTTCAGTGATTCAAAAATAAGAATAAGATGTGGCCACTTTATAAAAAAAATCAATTTTCTGGATATTCTGTTGCCAGTCACGGCTTTCTTCATCACCATCTTTTCATATGATAGGAAAGCTGGCCCTGTTGGCAATTCCACAGTTGTTGTTCCGGTCTCGGGCCATTTTGATGTAGCCACTCATGCCCCAGTCATTGCCCCAGCTGAAAAAAGACAGGGGTTTCCAACTATTACAAACAATCAAAAACATATAACTTTTTGAACAATAACATCCTATACTGAGCAGTGCACCAGAGGCCAGGACAGATTCAGGAAGAATCAGGAGAGGCCATTCTTGTTCATGGTTGAGTTCTAACCCAGCACAGAATTCTATCCCCAGATCTTTCACAAAACTGCAAGGTGAGTAGGAAAATGAAACTCTTGGGTCCAGGTGTGTTACAGAACATTGAAAAAACTCCAGTTTATAAATAAAGTGGGACCAGAACTGTATCAGGACCCTAGCGAGCCTGAGGCAGTATCTTTATGTTGTCATCAATGACTATATCTGTGTTCTCTCCTACACGAAAGAAACAGCGCTGGGATTTCAGAAATGTTCTCAAAACAGATTCCCTTTTGAAATTCAAAAATACGTATTCCTGGATTTTCATACCTGTTCTTGACAAACCAATATTTTTTGTTATCCGATTCTTTTCCTTGAGTGCCAAAGCCAACCACCAGAACACCGTGATTCAGGTTTTCGCTGCTGCACTTTGGATCATAATAAATCCCTGGGGAGTGATATTCAATGCTGGGGTGAGGATTCCCATGTGACATGTGATAGTAACCCAGCCTACCAACCACAGTAGGGGAGACATTTGAAAATTCAGTTGAGATATGAATTGAGATGAGATTGAAAAGTCAGATATTTTTGTTTCGCTAAGGTGGGGATTTAGGCTCTCATCTCACACCAGGAGAAATACTGTCACAATCTCTTTTGAAAATAATCGTCAAGGAGAATCAAAAAATCACCCACCGAAACCTTAATATTCTACTTATAGGATGTCGGCCTAGGGAAACAGCAGAGAACATAAAATTACTCGAACCAAAGGTTTCTTTCTGGTGTTAATTTCAGTAGCAAAATTATTTAAAAGTTTTCAAGGTCTAACATTTAGAAAAAAGTAAAGTAAGTTATGCAAATCAAATTATGTAGCCATTTAAATATATTTGTGATATACTTAAACTCATGGGGATTTGGGTCAAGTCATGGCAAATGGAAACTGCAGGCATAAATACTACCTGTACAGAATGAACAACTATGTTAAATCCACACATCCCAAAATTCTACTTTGAATTCTACATGCTGAAGTGTCACTCTTGCTGTTTGTTAGGGTCGTTTCCAATTTTTCTACCTAATTTTCTACATCAACAAATGCTTACCTCCTTTATAGAAGCGGAAGGTATCCAAGCTTGCATCTATAGCAGCAGAGATGGACCCCAGGTGTTTCACTGCCACCAAGAGGGTCTCCTCTCGCCGAGGGATGGTCTGAAAGGCAGTGATATTGACAGCAGAATACTGGGGCCTGTATCTGCAGGGTCCATCCTTTGAACAGTAAAGGAAAAGAAACTTGATTACTACCATCCACCTCCTTGGAACATGACTTTGAAACAGTACAGGCGAAAGATTTCCAAGTCAAGTTTGTTGTGAAGCATCCCAGGAAGTTTAATGCTATATATTGTTTCGAAATGGAAAAATTAACTGGTGTGAGTGGTGACTGAGTGGGTAGGTCTGTTAAGTGTCGAATTTCGGTTCAGGTTGTGATCTCACAGATGTGGGATTGAGCCCCTTGTTGGGCTCTGCATGGAGCCTGGAGCCTTCTTGGCATTCTCTCTCTCCCTCTCTGTCTCTTCCCCGCCACCTCTCGTGTTCTCTCTTATTCGCTCTCAAAATTAAAAAATAAATAAACTGAAAAAAAAAGCAATACTAACTAGCATGGTTTCAATGAAGTACTCATGGTCTAACTGTCCATAAGAAGTTTTTCACTCTGGAGAAATTCGTACCCTATATAGAAAAGTATGCATATCTCCAGGTAACATAGAAACAAAAATAGCTATGTGGCAACCATCTAAGCAGAGAACGGTGCCAGGCTAATACCGTTTAATGACAGTCCTGACAGTCTGCAGATAGAGAGTCTACAATTGATAATGTGAATGTTAAACATGGTGTCTGTTTCCTTCAAAAGCATTCAAATCTAAGAGCAGAGCTGGAATGACAAGTGAGGAGCTCCACTCACTCTTCCAACATATGGATAGGATTCCTCTGTGGCCAGGCCTCCGTTGTTCCTAACATACTGGAAGGCATTACTCATTAGACCACCATTGCAACCCTCATTGCCTTCAGGCCAAGAGCAGTCCAGGAGGTTCTGCACACTCAGAGAAACACGTCTGCCAGTTTTCCGGAATATTTGTCCTTCAATGGCACCAGCTGCACTAAAGGCCCAGCCAGAAGCACAGCGACCCTGAAAACAAATGATAAAGGTCTCAGTCTATAAAACAAATAGTAAGAGTGACAACAGTCCATTATACAAAACCTTTTAAAACAGCAATAGTGGGGCATCTGGATGACTCAGTGGGTTATGTGTCAGACTTCAGGCCAGGTCATGATATCAAGTCTTGTGGGATTGAACCCTGTGTTGGGCTCTGTGCTGACAGCTCAGAGCCTGGAGCCTGTTTTGGACTCTGTGCCTCGCTCTTTCTCTGACCCTGCCCAACTCATGTGTTGTCTCTCTCTCTCTTTTTCTCTCTCTCTCAAAATTAAATGAACATTATTAATAAAAAACACACAACATAGCAACGGCATATTTTTCCACAGCAGGAAACCAGAGTAGGGGGCCCACTTTCTTCCTGGCTTTCCTCTTGTAGAGAAACCTGATCTGATGAGTATTCATCCTTGATACTCACAAGACTTACAGCAGGCGTCTGACTCTTCCCAAACACAGGTACATCGATACCAGCAGGGAAAAGGACTTTAGACACTTTCCTATTCTCATTCTTCTTGATTTTAAGGCCAATCATCATGTGCCTGAATTCTTCATTGGTCTTCAGGGAGAAGAAAGTAGAATGTAGACAAGCATGAGATTTTGGTGGGTAAGTACTGAAGAGAAAAAGAACATAACTTTCAGCCAATCCCTGCCACACTCACCATGTCACCAAAGACATTCATTCCCATGACGAAGCTGTGTTTCCCTTGATAGTATTCCAGATTATGCTGTGTAATCATTTTCATATTCTTCTCCCACACCGCTCTTCTGCAATCTTCAACCTAGAAGCAAACATATAAGTTATCATTTTTACTTGTATTTAAAACCAACTGACCTGCTTCAAGTGGATATGTTCACAGAGAGGAGGAGAAACCACAGCCAGGGGTGACTTGATGCTTCAGGGAGCTGTTCTGCAGCAACCACACAGCAGGACATATTCCCACACTGTGCACAGTCACAGTGCTTTGCTTATTGCCTTAGGAAGAGTGGGTTCAAGATGGTACTCTGTGCTATGTAATCCCACCAGTACGGACGTTCTCTGTGATGGTTTAGATGTTACCAACCACGCCATATTGTTTCCCGTGTATCTCCTTCCAATGGATCCATTCGTCATCTAAACTTGGATCAAGCTCTAGAGTAGCTGAGAGTATTCCCAAGAAAAGGGCAGTCAGGAAGACAAAAGGATGCATGTTTCAAAACCTAGGAAGAGAATAGAAATGAGTCTATGATTAGACCGATCTGTCTAAAAATCCATCCTCTTTTCTTCTGAGATGTTAGAGCTACTAGGATGGAGTAAAAACATAGAATTTATCGTATGAAGTACTTACCCAAGGATTATCCCAGCCCCAGCGGTGGTGCTCACCAGATCGTGCAGCTGTGCAGATGCCCTCCGCAGGTGTAGCCCCAGGGCTCTCTGATGTGAGGCAGTGGCTCCGAGGCCACCCACTTAAAGCCCGGGGGTTGGGACTGATTGGCCCTGTCCATACCGCCCAGTACACTGTAATCTTCCCAGATCTGCTTTTGTTTCCCAAGCTGATGACTTGTATTCTGATGTTTACTTGATAATTGCTGTCTGCATAGAAGTAAAACTTGTGGACAATGGTCTGGGCTCACCTCCCTGTCAAATGGTCCTTAATTGTTGACTAAAACAATAGAGCCATCACAGCAGTCCAGCTAAGGGTTCAAAAGAAAAGGTTCATGCTTATTCAACAAAGAAAACTATGTCTAATTTCCATTTAGTCGATGGATGCCATTACAAGATGTGAAAAAAGTGTGTATTGAAGGCAGACTGTAACATATTTAGTGATGATTTATTGATCTGTGTCCTGCATGCCAAAACTGAGAACATGAGCTGGGAAGAGCTTGGGACTACGCTCCGCCCCATTATTCCATTCTCAGAGGCCACGCATCAAAGGTGGTACTGGTGGAATGGTGTCGGGGTGACCATCCTTCCAAAGGCAGGGGA
This sequence comes from Paguma larvata, assembly GCA_030068075.1. Taxonomy (NCBI): domain Eukaryota; kingdom Metazoa; phylum Chordata; class Mammalia; order Carnivora; family Viverridae; genus Paguma; species Paguma larvata. Next base: position 63,540,252 of record CM057832.1, read on the forward strand.
TGGAAGAACTATTGGGATCTCTAGCCTGTGATCTGAGA